>PVKA01009508.1:0-19180 GCA_004027165.1 Ctenomys sociabilis | reverse complement strand
AAACCACTGGTATGTGTAAAAGCACCATGTAATGTAGAAGCCCATATCTTTTTCATGAAAGAACATAGTTTTTAGACCTTACCTGTGCCTCCCCTCAAACAAGTGTAATAAAAGGTTGAGTGAGTTTGCAAAGAAAAATCATTGTCTTATATTTACTTGTACAAGGTCATGCAAACTGCCTTGGAAATTGGGCCCGAATGAGCTTAGGGTAATCAGCAGCAAGTTTGTAGAATGTAGACTCTCACACAATAAAAATCTATGGCTATAGCAAAGCTGTCCAGAGAAAATAAATTCAACAAACCAGAAAGAGATGTCATATTGCAGTCAAGAGAGTTGTGAGTTCCTCCAGTTTTAACTCAGAAGAAATTGCAGAGCCAAGACTGTGACATGGAGGTGAAGCTCCATTTTTTAGGTTCACACGTTAGCAACTGCAAAAGTCATTGCTTAGTTAAATATTGAATGCGAGGTTTTGTTAATGGTCATAAAATGAACAGTTCCCTACTTCCTGCATGGAAAATGCAGGCACACATAAACACACAGATGCACACATAGAGCCCTCTTTTTCTTCACTGAAAGTCAATTGTTTTAATACACATCTGTGTACTATTTACAGAGCAAGCTGTCTGTCCTATTGTCCTTGTGTGCTGAGTTGGTCCACATTCTCTGGAGTGTAGGGAAATAGGGAAATGCCAGGAAAAAGCTGGACTGCTTTAAATAGGAGAGAGGCTGCCTGGCTGACCTGCAAGTTTACAGTTTAAGGCCCCAAATCCATAGCTTTGAAATAGCAGTCAAGAAATTGCTGATAGCAAATCACTTGCATGGCCACATAATTCTTGAGGAAGCCTAAAATTGTGCTGCCACAGTGCTTGTACCATATGTTTCTTCCTGCTCTGTTGCTTTGGAATACAGAAGGAGTTCAAGGGCAATTGTACCATTTAATCAGACTGCATCAGTAATGACTATCAGAGGTGAAATAAAACCAATGAAAATAAAGACACTATATACACATATATATGTGAAAGTGTAATATAGAAAGACAAGAGATACGTAAGTTAATTTTGTCTATGCTGAAAAAATGGCCATTCGTTGTTTTGCAGAGAGCTGGCATGTGCTTGTGGAGCCTATTGTCTGACCTAGCAGATATGTATCTGACCAGTTTTGCTCTTTGCAAATATTTATATTGTAGAGATTTCAGGACCTAAATTATGTCTTTACCTTCTATTTAATCTGTGATTTTTGGATAAATTGCCAGGTATCCAAAACCCCTTGTCTTCTCATATACAAAATGGAAAAAATAATGATGCAATTTCCCATTTTATGAATACCAAATAAGGTAATATACTGCTATGTCCTATCAGGCAGCAGAGACTAAGGGAAGCACAGTACAGCTGCATGCCTTGGTATTCTTATACAGTGCATTCTAGTTACTTATATGTCAATAACTGGCTTGAAGATGCCTCAGATTATATTTTTATAAGTGCCACTGTGCATTGTCTTATAATCATGAAGCCAATTATTTCTGAGGAGCTAATAATAAGTTGAGTCTCTATTTAATAGTACTTTCTTCCTCTAGGAGATAATAAAATCCACAAGGGCTCATAGTTCCCCTGTAAACTGTCAAAGCCTTGTGTTGTGGGTGTCCACAGGTTGATGCCTATTAAAAGTATACTGACTTCACTGTACATAGTATCTTGTGAATTGTCCTTATTTATTCTCCTTACCATTTTTTCTTACAGGTTTATAATGCCTTTCTAGATATTGAGATGGTTTGTAGTTTTATATATTCTTCATCACTTTTTCCCCCTGCCTTTTTATAATATTTAGAAGAAAGTCCTTCACTAATGGAACAATTAAATTTCTCTTTAGTGTTTTTCTGGCTTTTAAAAAAATGTTTAAATTCATCTCTTTAATTCATCTAGAATTTATTTTGATATGTAGTGAAATATATGACCTAAATGTTTTTTTCTCCTATGTTCCAAGCAATATTTATTGGGTACTATGTTGATCACTATTTCAGATGATATATATTTAAAGCAGATATATCTGCTTTAAACTATGTCTTTTAATCCCAACTCTGAAAGAAGAGTTATGAGTTTAATGTATTTATACTATTTTCCAGGCTTCTTCCTTACCTCTCAGATTTTTTATAATTAATATTTCCTCATCCCTTTGGTCTATAAAATTTATATTCTCCACATCATTCCTTGAATCCTATACTTTAATTTGGTCAGTGTTTTGTCTCTAGCTTCTTCACTCATGCCTGAATTATGTGGAATTATGTGTAAATCATGGTTACAGTTCCTCAATATTCATGGGGACTGTATTACTTGAACTTTTGAATGTGTAAAGATGTATATATTTGACCTCTCTGGTTGTATAAGAGCTTATCTGAGTAAAAAAAAATTATTGGTTCACAGTTTGTTTTCCAGGGACCCGTCCAAGCCCAGGCCCTGCAAGAGCGAAGGAGAGCTTCTGTACTCCCCTGTGCCTGCTGGATTCCTCCGGACCAAGACCAGGTCAACTGTATAAGTGAGACCTTTCACCACACCCTTAGGAGCCCTCCACTCTACCAGAGCCAGCCCAAGCCTATATTATGAATGAGAACTTCTGCCGTGCTCTTGTGAACCCTCCAAACCCGCATAAGCTCAGGTCCGGCGAGTGTGTAGGAGATTTTCTGAGCTCTCCTGCACCGCTGGACCCCTCCAGACCCAGCGCAGGCCTGGCATACATGCCTGGGGTGAAACTCTGCAGCTGAAGTCCCTGCAGTGAGATTAGGGGCCAAAAGCACACAGCTAATCCAGGACCAGAACATCTTGCCAGAGGGGCACAACAGGTTCATCTCCAAGGGCTGCAGCAGGAAGGAACTGAGCAAAGTAGGGAGACACAAGCCAGGCACAACTGGATAAGCTGAAACTTAGTAGATCTGCATCCAATTTTAGTAAGTTATATGGGTTATAACTGCACAAAATCTCTACACCAAAGGTCAGAGGACAGTGCTATAGAAAATGAGAGAGAAAGAGCAAAATGCAATTGGAGGACCCAACCCCATTCAGAACCAGTGCAGAGCACACTAACACAGCTGAAATGTCTGAATTAATAGCGTCAGAAGTAAAGAAACAACAGCAGAAAGATATAGAAGAACACAGATCAGAATTTTCATCTCTGAAATAAAGAAGAAATCTCTGAAATAATAGCGTTTGAAGTAAAGAACCAAATGCAGAAACATATAGAGGCAATCATATCAAAAATAATCTCTGAAGCAAAAGAATTAATAACTGCTTTTCAAGAAGACACTGATAAAATAGAGGAGATTAGAAAAGTGATGGTTTCATGGAATGAGCAATACAGGAAAGAAATAGATCACATGAAGCAGGGTCAAAGAGATATGGAGGAACTTAAAATTTCAATCACAAGCTTGCAAAACTGAGTGAAAGTGAAGACAGAGTTTCAGAACTTGAAGATAATGTCACAGCTAGTGAAAGGAAAAGAAAAGATCTCTTAAAAACAACTGGGATGCAGAAAGATATAGCTCATTACCTGCAAGATGATGCAAAGATGAACAATGTGAGACTAATAGTCATCAAAGAGAAACAAGTCAATGCCAATGATATAAAAAGAATATGGGCAGCAGTAATAGCAGAAAACTTCCCAAATATGAGGAAACAATCTGACATTCAAGTTACCAAAACATACAGAACTCCAAATAACTTCAACTGAGCTAAAAATACACCGAAACATATAATAGTCAAAATTCCAGACATCCAGCACAAGAATAATGCGCTGAAAGCCACTATAGAAAAGAAACAGATCACATTTAAAGGAAAACTCATCAGAATAATGGCAGACTTTTCTTCACAAACCATGAAGGCAAGAAGAGCATTCAGCAGAGTACTTCAAGTCCTCTCTGAAAACAAATTCCAGCCCAGACTACCGTACCCCGCAAAATTCTCTTTCAAGTTTGATGGAGAAGTGAAATACATTCAAGACAAAGAAGAACAGAAAAATTTCATGATGATAAAGTCAACAGTACCCAGACCACTTAAAGATGTTCTAGAAAGGGACCAAAATGATCAGAACTCTATGAATGAGAACAAAAGGAACCCACTAAATTGGGCAAACAATTAAACATAGGAGAAAAAAAGAGTCAAAACAGCAGATAAATAAGATGTCGAGTGTAAAGCAATGTATCTCAATTATAACCATCAAGTTAAATGGAATCAATTAACCAATCAGAAGAAATAGACTGACATAGTGGATTATGAAACAATATCCAGCAATATGCTGTATAAAAGAAACACACTTAACTCATAAAGAAATTCATACACTGAAAGTCAAAGGCTCAAAAACAATCTACATGCACTAGCACCTCAGAAGAAAGCCTGGGTAGCAATCCTGTTCTCAGACAGTCTCAACTTCAAACCAAGAAGGATCAAATGAAATAAAGAAGGTCACTATATACTGGTTAGGGGAAATATTCAAGAGGAAGAGGTAACACTCAGAAATGTACACAGAACAAACACGGGAGCACAAAACTAGATAGAACAAAACTTCACAGACGTGAAAAATCTAATATCCAATACCACAATCTTAACACGAGACCTTAACATCCCCTTATCCGAAAAGACAGGTCAAGCCGAAAATAAATTAGCAAAGAAGTAGTAGAACTGAACCAGAACTTGGAACAAATGGACTTAGTTGACATATACAGAGGGTTCCAGACAACAACAGCTGAATATGTATTTTATTTCAGGTGCACATGGATCATTTTCTAAAATAGACCACATACTGGTCCATAGATCATGCTTAAGTTTACGCAAGAAAACAGAAATTATCCCTGCATATTATCTGACCACACTGCAATGTAACTGGAAAAAAAATGAGACAAGAAAGTGAAAAACCCCATAAATACATGGAAATTAAACAATACCATACTCAGCAATCAGTAGGTCACAGACAAAATTAAATAAGAAATTCAACAATATCTACAATTCAGTGAAAATTCAACCAAAAATTTTTGGAATTTATGAGAAGTTCTCAGAAGGAAATGCAAAGCTGTTAACTCACATATTAGTAAAACAGAACAGGAACAAACAAATACCCTAATGTTGTACCTCCAACATCTAGAAAAGGTAGAGAAAACCAAACCCAGAGCCCAAAGATTGGAAGAAATCATAAAGACTAGAGAAGAAATTAATTTAGTTGAGATGAAGTAAACAGTTCAAAGAATTAATGAATCAAAAAGCTAGTTCTTTGAAAGACTGATTAAAATTGATAAGTTCATAGCTAACCTCATCAAAAAGAGGAAAGAAAAAATTCAAATACAACTATAAGGAATGAAAAGTATGAAACCACTTCAGACCCAGTGGAAATTCAGAAGATTGTCAATAACTATACTGAGAACCTTTTAAATCACAGAAGACACAGAAAAAATGGACAGATTTTTAGAAAGGTACAAATTATCAAAACTGAACCAAGAAAATGTAACAACTCTCAGTAACCTAATAACAGCAAATGAAATACAAAATGTAATAAAAAACCTAGGGACAAAGAAAAGTCAAGGTCCTCTTGGATACACTGCTATATTCTACAAGAAATTTATGAAAGATAGAAGCCCTATACTCCTTAAGATCTTCAAAGAAATTGAAAAGGGAGCAATCCTCCCAAAGTCATTCCTGGAGGCAAGTATTATGTTGATACCAAAAAGAGGGAAAGACACAACTAAAAAAGAGAACTACAGGCCTGTCTCCATCATGAACACAGATGCAAAAATCTTCAACAAAATCCTAGCAAATAAAATACAGCAAATCATGAAGAAGATTATACACCTTGACCAGGTAGGATTCATCCAAGGAATGCAAGGATGGTTCAATATAGAGAAATCTATAAATGTAGTACACTATATCAATAGAGTCAAATCTAAATTCCACATGATCATCTCAATTGATGCAGAAAAGGTTTTTGATAAATTCCAACACTCAGAGATGTTCAAAGTCCTACAGAAAGTTGGAATAGAAGGCCTCTACTTCAATCTGATAAAAATCATCTATGGCAAGACAATAGCTAGTATAATTCTAAGTGGGGAAAAATGAACTCTTTTACTCTCAGATCTGGTACAAGACAAGGATGTCCTCGATCACCACTCCTATTCAATAGAGACCTGGAATCATTATCTAGAGCCATTAGACTAGTGAGAAAAAATAAAAAGACTAAGAATAGGTAAAGAAGAAGTTAAGTTATCATTATTTGCAAATGATACTTTACTTGGAAGACACAAAAAAACTCCACCAAGAAGCTACTAGAATTGATATGCAAATTGAACAGCACAGAAGGATACAAAGTTAATACCCAAAAGTCAACAGCATTCCTCTATACACGTAACAAAAACACTGAGAGGGAATTTAGAGAAACAAAACCTTTTACAATAGCACCATGGAAAATGAAATTCCTTGAAATTAATCTAACTAAAGAAGTCAAAGATCTTTCAAGGAAAATTACAGTACTTTGAAAAAAGACATTGTAGAGGATTTCAGGAAGTGGAAAGATATTCCCTGCTCCTGGGTAGAAGAACCAACATTGTGAAGATGGCCATACTACCAAAATTGTTGTACAAATTTAATGCAATCCCTATCAAACTGTCTTCAAGACCTAGAGAAAGCATTCCTAAAATTTATTTGGAACCAGAAAAGACCTAGAATAGCAAAGGCAATGCTGGCCAACAATGACAGGGGAAGAGTCAGCACTTGCTGACTTGAAATTATGCCACAAAGCCACTATGACAAAATCAGCATGAGGAAGGCAATGAAATAGACCTGAGACTCAATGGAATCAATTAGAAGATGCGAAAACCTATAAGAACATGCTCAGCCACTTTATCTTTAGCAAAGGGACCAAACATGCTTACTGGTAGATAGATAGCCTCTTTAACAAATGGTGCTGGAAAAACTGGCCCTCCACATGACGAAAATTAAAATTTGATCCAGGTCTATCACCACGCACTAAGCTAAAGTCAAAATGGATTAAAGATCTAAGCATTAAAACAGAAACAGTCAAACTCATGGCAGAGAGAGTAGGAAGAACTCTTTAAGACATAGGGGTAGGCAAAAAGTTCATGAACAAAAATCAAATCACACTGGTAATAGCTGAAACAACTCACATCCGGGACCTCCTCTTATTGAGAAGTTTTGCAAGTCAAAAGAAATTACCAACAAAGTGAAAAGACAACCTAACAATTTGGAAAAAATTCTTAACTAATAAGCATGCAGACAAAGGTCTGTTCTCTAGAATTTATAAAGAATTAAAAAACATTAGGGCCCAAAAAATATAAAGACCCAATCCAGAAATGAGCATCTGAGATGTACACACAATTCTCAGAGGATGAAATAAAAGAAGTGAATAAATATATGAAAAATTCTGCACAACACTAGCCACCTGTGCAATGCAAATTAAAACAACACTAAGATACCATCTCACCCCAGAAAGAATGGCTGTTATACACAAATCAAGGAACAAGAAATGTTGGAGAGGCTGCAGGGAAAAAGGAACCTTTCTCCACTGCACATAGGAATGTAGACTGATGAAACCACTATGGAACTCAGTGTGGAGACTCCCTACAAAACTAAGACTGGAAATCCCATTGAAGCCAGCTATCCCTCTTCTGGGAATTTTCCCAGAGGAAGTGAAAATGTCATATCATAGTGATATACATGTACCTATGTTCATAGCAGCACAATTTATGATAGCCAAATCTTGGAAACAACCAAGATGCCAGTCACCTGAGGAATGGATGAAAAAGGTGTGGTATTTTTTGAAGACATAGGTGTAGTTAAAGAGTTCATAAACAAACATGTATTTGCATGGGAAGCACTTGAAAGAATCAACAATTGGGATCAACTCTTCTTGGGGAGCTTTTGCACATCCAAAGAAATTGTTAACAAAGTGAAAAGACAACCTACAAATTTTGAAAAAATCCTAACTAATAAGCAATCAGACAAAGGTCTATTGTTTAGAATATATAAAGAACTAAGATATAACAGGGCCCAAAAATTTAAAGACCCAGTTCAGAAATGGGCATCTGAGATGAATATACACTTCTCAGAGGATGAAATTAAAGAAGCGAATAAATATATGAAAAAATGCTCCACATCGCTAGCCATTCGTAAAATGCAAATAAAATAACCCTGAGATAGCATCTCATTCCAGAAAGAATGGCTATCATAAGGAAATCAAACAACAGCAAATGTTGGAGAGGTTGTGAGGAAAAGGGAACACTTCTCCACTGCTGGTGGGAATGTAGACTGGTACAACCATTGTGGAGGTCAGTGTGGAGATTCCTCAAAAGAGTAGGACTAGAAATCCCATTCAAGCTGGCTATCCCCCTACTGGGAATTCTCTCAGAGTAACTGAAAACATTATATCATAATGATATATGTGCACCTATGTTTATAGCAACACAATGTCTGATACCAAAATCTTGGAAACAACCAAGATGTCCATCACATGAGGAATGGTTGAAAAAAAATGTGGTATTTCTATATAATGGAGTATTACTCAGCCATTAAAAATGATAAGCTTGAAGCATTTATATTGAAGTGGATGCCACTTGAACATATACTCATAAGTGAAATAAACCATACACACATGTGTAAATATCATATAGTCTCCCTAGTATAAGAAGCGAAAAGAAAGACTACAAATAGAATTGTACAACAACAACTAAAACCAACTAAGTCACATAAGGCAAAGTGAACGGCATATGCTGCAGGATACTAATCAGCTTTTCTTCTGGATGGTTAACAACCTATGTTCACAGATCAAAATTGGAGAAATAGAAGATCCTCAAGGCCAGTCAACATTTTGGCCCTAGCCTTTCAAGGTCAGCAAAGACTCAGGACATAGGAGAACCTGTACTGCAACATCATGAAACTCAGTTGAGTCCCAAATTTTCTGAATAAGGAGATTATGGAGCCATAGAGGAAGGAGATTGATGATCTATAGTGTGCCTGGGGAGAGTCACATGGAGAGAAAACCTTCTCTCAGGTTCTCACAGAGGAGAGCAAACTGGTCAAGCATTGGCCGTGACTCATTCACATGGATGACACAGACAAAGGATCTATAGAATAAGGTACAGGATTGCAAGATAAAACCTGAGGGGACTTCATTGACCTCATCAGAAACAAAAATTACATGTTTTGGTATATAGGTCTTACTCTATCTAAGTCTTAACCATCCAGAAGAAAAGTATAAAAATGAGGTATACAACGTGGGGCCATAATAATAAGTTGAGCTGTAAATGACCACGGGTGACAACTTCTTCAAATAACTCACTATTGTTGTGGAATGCTGGACTGTGTTGGATTGTGTTGTTGAGTTCAGGCACCCAACTTGATTCAATGACAATGGAGTGCCCATCTTTGACAGGTGTAGACAAAGGAAGGGATAGGGTAAGGAAGAATCATGATGTGTGTGTATGGACTGTACAGTTGGGATAGATAACGACATAGTTCTATATAATTCTATGCGAGGCAAGATTTGTACTAATGGTGGTTGGACAGGATATTATGTCGGCTTCTAGTACTATGGACAACCACTAGGAAAATAACAAAGGTAGAAAGTATTAGTTATTTAATCTGTGATATAATTCAGGTATAAAAAATAAGACACGTAAACAGCTACACTCTCTTAATTTACTCATAAGAGACATCTGGTATAATAATGTCTGTAAGTATAATATCAGGTATGCACCTTGTATGATACCAAAACATTATGAAAACAATTTGCAATGTATTAATTTATCAAATCCATCTCGTTAAGGTGTCTTAAAATTGTCTCATTGATATTTGTACTTCAACAAAATAAAAAAAAAAGATGTGTTATTTTTATACAATGGAGTATTACACAGCTATAAAGAATACATTTATGTTTAAGTAGACGCCACTTGAAGATATACTCATAAGTGAAATAAATCAGACCCACATGTGTAGATATCATATAGTCTCCCTAGTATAAGAATGCAAAAGAGGAAATACAAATAGAATGGTATAACACAGTTAAAATTAAAATGAGAACTTGAGGATTATAGAGAAATGAGAGGGCAAGGAGAAAAGCTAGGAAACTTGAAAGGGGCAAAGTCATAAATCTATATGCACAAGATGGGTAAGGCAATGATCCTGAGAACTATCAGCCGGTTTTTGAAACTAGCATTTAATTGATAGGATTCTCACCCTGACTAACTGTATATGCTGATACCTGTGAACTAAACAACTTCACTGAAGATAGCAATGTGTAATAGTAGGGTCATGGTTGAAATGCCTGGTATTCTCTTCTCCTAAATACATATTGCTTGTCATGATGTACCAATTATCACCATAGCATCTCCCAAGTAAATGTTTGTTAAAAAAAAAGGGTAATAAAT
Organism: Ctenomys sociabilis; assembly: GCA_004027165.1. NCBI lineage: Eukaryota > Metazoa > Chordata > Mammalia > Rodentia > Ctenomyidae > Ctenomys > Ctenomys sociabilis. Next base: position 8,769 of record PVKA01009508.1, on the reverse strand, counting down.
GAAAAAAAAGAGACAAGAAAAAATAAAGTCACAGGACTGTCCTGCTACAATGCTGTGTATGGTTAGACTTATAAATCTCTGTGTAAAATATATAATTGTTTATTCATATTTCTCAATTTTTTTATTTTTGAAGTTTTTTTCCTTCGTATTCTGTAGAGACTTAAAGTTTAATATGCCAATACTTGACAAAAATACCTGTTCCATGTTATGCCTATGATGTTTGATATTCAGAAAGATAGCTAGGTTAATCCAAATGCATATGTTGTAGGGTAATGATTAGCTTCTCTTCTGCAGGATTAACAACCTAAGTTTGCAGATAAAAAAAATAGAGAAAAAGAAGGGCTGCAAGGACAGCCAACAGTTTGGCCCTAGCCTTTCAAGGTCAATGAGGACTCAGGTCATAAGAGAACCTATACTGTAACATCATTTAGCTTAGTTGTGTCCCAAATTTTCTGATCAAGGAGATTATGAGGCCATAGAGCAAGATGATTGATGATGTAGAGTGTGCATAAGGAGAGTCACATGGAGAGAAAACATTCTCTCAGGCTTTCACAGAGAGCAAATTGGTCAAGCCATGGCTGTGACTCATCCAAAGGCTGATACTGGCAAAGGATCTGTAAAGTGTGGTAAAGGGTTACAGGATAAATCCTGAGAGTACATGACTGACCTTATCAAATACAAAAGCTTAGTTTCTTTTTATATAGGTCTTTTCTTATCTTGGTCTTAACCATCCAGCAGAAAGGTATAAAAACACGGTATATAAAGTAAAGCCATATTGATATGCTGAGCTGTGACAGGCTCAAGTGAACAACTTCTGACATTGCCAGTCCTGTGGATGACCCACTACTGTTATGGACTACTGGTCTATATTGGAATACTTTGCTGAATTCACGCACCTACAATATTTAAATGACAATGGTCTACCTTTCTCTGACAAAACTAAACAAAAAAAGAGGATACAAATGAATGACCATTTTGTATCTGAATATTCCATATAGTTAGGATAGATATACAGCTACTTTCTTTTAATTCAATGAATAAAATGATTTGTTCTATTAGTATTTGTGGACAGGATATCATGTCTTATAGTGTACTATGAATAACCACTGAGACAACAATATGCAATGTATTTATTAATGAAACTTTCCTACAGATTGGTTTTCAAACTGTCTCATTATTTGTTTCTCAATAAAATTATTTAAAAGAAAAGCAGTTTTTTTCTCTCTCCAGTTTTTGTAGCTATGTTAGCACCCAATGTTAAGCAGTGCTATATAGGGAAGTCTGTATCCAATCTGATCATTATTTACTTTCATGGGTGGTTTGATGTTCTCTATGTCTATCGTAATCTAGAAAGTTGACCAGAGCAACTCTACATTATCATTCAGCAGTCTTCCCTCTTCTTGTTTTATTTCAGGTATAAATAGAAGTTTAAATCATATATTCTGTGGTGTAATACAATACCAAATGTATATATATTGGAATTTCCTTTCTTTGAATTAATAATTTTTTAGTTTACTACTATTTTAATAATCTCATTTTGGGGACATAAGTTAATGCACTGGGTGTCTTAGATACCTTTATTCCTTCAGCGTTTGGAGGAATTTGCCTCTGGCTATATTGTGTTTTAGTACTTTGCATTTTGGTGCCTGTCTTCAAGTAACAAGTACAAGTATAATAGAAAAAAACATTTGAAATATTTGGCTGTTTTATTTCTTCTCTTTGTAATTAAGTTACAAATGCCTATGCTTTCTTTGCAGACATAATATATAATCCTATATGTTGAATTTCAACAAAAGCGTTAAGTATTTATTTCCTGCAAACTGACCAAGTCATGTCAGTGTCTTATTTTCTCTTATGACCTGAGATACAAAAAATTTTTTCTCATTTAACATTTATGAAAGAGCCTTTAGTGCATTAGCTCATTAGGCATTAAACATGGTTAAAATAATCAATGTAGCAGTGGCAGTTCTCATGTTCAGTAGACAGTGTGAGGGACATAAGTTCTTTTCTTGCCATTGATCTTTTAAGTCGTTTAATATATTGTATAAATGCCATTATCCCTTTTGGATGCTATCTGTTGAAAGAAAACTGTGTATTTTTCCTTAGAAATGATTAGTTGTTTCTTTTGCAAAGTTCCTTGGAATTAAGAGTATTAAGTAATATTTAAGTTCATTGAAATGGCAGATTTTGTATGGAGTAACTTTTACTTTAAGAAGTGTTAATAAGGGGCTGGGGAGATGGCTCAGTGGAATAAGTGCTTCCCTGGCAAGCTCAAGGGCCTGAGTTCAATCCCCAGTTCCGCAAAAAAAAAAAAAAAAAAAAAAAAAAAGAAGTGTTAATAAAATTACAAATCATTCTTTTGTATTATTAGAAGAACTGAAACTATCATCAACCAATTATTGTTAAGTGGTCATTCTTAGAAGATATATTATTTAGCTTAATTAAAAGTGCTATTTTTCAAAAACATATTGTCTCTGTCAATGGGAGCAAGATGTTACCTATCAATAAAAGAGGTCTTCTGTTTATTTTTTCTGCAATTGATTGTACTGGCTCTGCAGCTGACCTATTTTAGTCTACCAGGCTTCTGCAGAGGGAAGGAAGGATGTTTCAATGAATCTAACATGAAACAGACACATAATCCACGTCCCCCCAGACCTGAGATAGATTTTGCTGATTTATGAGTCACTTGCTTTTTATTTGAGTTAATTTTGGGCTTAGGCTTTGGCCCTTCCATCTTCTTTGTTTTTCTTTCTCTTTTAACTTTATCTAGTTTGTCATTCTGGGACATATCATTATGTTTAGGCATCAGCAAAATACCAAAATAAAAGTACAGTTGGTTTGAATGATGAGCATATCCTGCTAACCAAGAAGTAGATGAGGTTTTCTGCATTTAAGGAGCTTATTGTCTGTGTCTAAAATATCTGGGCTAGGGGCCAGAGAGATGGCTCAGTGGAATAAGCGCTTCCCTGGCAAGCGCAATGGCCTGAGTTCAATCCCTGGTTCCCGAAAAAAAAAAAATATGGGCTAAATTTATGCTCTCAGGTGTATTTTACCAAGACATTTTCAGTGAGGGGCCAGCAGCAGATGACCACGAAGTGAACAGACTATTGTATGTATTCTAACTTGAGTTTTTTATTTTTATTTTTTAAAAGAATACAAAATAGTAATAGAATAAGTAGTATCGTAAACAATACAAAATTTCACAAGACAAAGTAATAGGAATTCAACTGTATTACTTGAGGCTATCTTCAAATTATTTGCTTAGGTTACCAAATAAAAACATGCAGGATAAATTTAAAGAGAAATACAAAGCAAAATAACAACAAAAAATTTGTAAGTTTTGTAGACACTTGTGAATGTGTGTTGAGACTGTCCTGTGCTAGAGATGTTTGTACATGCTATGGCACTCTGATTAGTGTCTAGATCTTTCTTGCAATAAACTTTAGACTAATTATCCAAGGTCGTATTAGCCTTCTTATAATGAAGGTAATATAAGACATATCAAAAAGACCAAAATTATATAATATTAAAGATAGTAGAAACATACCTATAAACTTTCATCCTCCTTTTTATTTTAAGGAGAATAAAAAAAATTAAAAACATGTGAAAATGATACAGAATTTCAAAACAAGATGATGGGAACTTAACAACAGATATTATGTTGAAATCTCACTGGCCCCCATCCTCTTTTAATTCTTTGTTATCATATTTTTTTTTTCATTATGCAGTCTTTGCAGTAATTCTCTTTTCAATTATTAGAAGATTAAAATTTATTTACATGAGCTTAAACTTGTTTATTATTGTTCCTGTTTTATACTCCAAAATAGAACTTGACACTAGCAAGTAGCATTTGTTTTGTAGCAAATGATCTGCCTCATAGGTTTGCAAATCTTTCTATTTTGGCAGATCTGTCTCTGACCACATGTGTGCTAGATTCTGTCGAGAAATTTTCCTCTTCTACAATAACATACATAATGCAAAGTTTTCTTATATATTTAGTAGGTAGGAGATAAATAGCATGTTTTTGTGTAGATTATTTTATTTGATTGTAATGATAGCACGAAGCACAGGTACATTATTACCGTATTCTGTAGGTAAGAAAGCTGAGACCTACAGCTTAGGTAATTTGCCCCAAATCAGACAGTTAATAAGTGGTAGAGATGAGATTAAACCAGAGCAATCTAATGTGAGAGTTGATACTCTTTGCTACCACCATTCTCCTCCCAGCATAAATACCTTTATTAACAAAGACCTTAAAGTACTTTGCAGGGAGAGGGAGGGACCTGTAAGAGGAATGATGGAGTCACAGGCCAGAGACAAAAGAAGCTCAGTGATGATCTAATCCATCCCTCTCATGTTATATATGCGAAGGAGAACAGCAGGAGCACCTATTCATCTGTTCAGGTCTACCCAGCACTCACAAATAACAAGGAACTAGATCTGCTTCCATAGTAAGGTCCTTCCTTACTATGAGTTATAGGGTTGAAGGCTCATTAAAGATTCATGTTCTATAGATAAATTTCCCTGAAGTCCTTTATTTAATTTGGCCCACAGCATCTAGGGAATTGACTAATGTTACTGTAAACACAGAAGGCTCAGAACTCCAATTATGGGAAAGAAAAAAGTCATTATTGATGTGAAGTTGAAAGAACTGAACACCACATGGCACAGTAACACTCCGGTGTTTTCAACATACACAGTTCAATTGAATTTTTGATAGTCTTTAGAAAAATTAAAGCACCCTTGATGAAGATGCAGGCTTCCTGGTTTGAGATACAGAAATAATTCAGACCCTAGAGGCCAAGATATGGACACTGAGGTGAACAGCGCAGCTCACTGCATCCTCAGTACCCTGCTTTTCCTTTGAATCTCTAGGCTCACAAAGATGTAGGCTCACTTTTTTCTCTTCCCCTCCCCAAAGGCTCTGATGATGGACATTTTTAATTAGGACACTTCTGATGCACAAATGGGATCTGCATCTGACAGCTTCCTCCTCAACACGTGTTTTCCCTCTCATCCATCCATCTTACTTGTCAGCCTCTTTTTTCCTCTGCGACTATGTTTGAAATGCTGTCCTACACATCCTCCCATTATAGAAAGGAAATCTGACACCTGGGGAGGCAATATTTCCTCTCACCCTCTAACTGCACAGAGGGCATGCTGGCTATTTCTCAAAATAGCACAGTCAGCAGAATTGAGAACATTAGTGCTTTGTAGAGGAAACCAAGGTTTTTTTTTTTTTTTTTATCCTGATGAGATGCAAATTGTACATTCTATATCTCCCATCAGCGAGAACATCATTTTGCCTTGAATAGTTATGTAAGCACCTTCACATCAATTAAAGGGCTGTGATAGCACAGATTTGACATCCCATTAACCCACGCCTTTAGTTATGTGTCTATGAGAAACAAAAATAAAACATGATTTTTGCCAGTTGAAGGTGGAATTTGAAATATCCTGGTGTCTGATAAGGAACCATGAACCTAGGTGCTTTGTTTGCTCTGTGGTTGGTTGTTCATCTCAACAGGTAGGAGTACCGGGTTGAGTTTTGAGTTTGGGTGTGGTGGGGTCTGTATTTTAGACAATACTGTGAGACCATGGTGCTTAAGGAAATATCTCATTCATAGTAGATTTATAAATTCTACATTTTTAGTTGTTTCTTTGTGTGGACATCCATACACAAATGGTTATAACATTGTTCCAATGGTATGAGATTTTTTTAAACAAAAAAGGAGAGTGGGATTTATTTAATATAATTCATCAGCATGAGACCATCTATCAAAAAATTATGAAGCACTTATTAAGTCACAGAGTGTTTTGGGTGGAGAATAAAATAAGGATATTTGGTTTTAAGGATATTTCAGTCTAGTGGAAGACAATGACTTATAGGAATGTCGGATGTCATGTCCGAAGTCTTGTGTGTCATTGGGATTGAGCTAGGTATCAGACTTGAATCTCCTTACTCAAACATCCTATGTTCACCTAAATTTTACCACTGTAGAAAAGTGAGAAAAATACAACCAGTGCACCCATCTAGAGGTCAAATTTTACAGCAATGTCTGCAGTACATTTTGTCAATTATAATGTTTGTGGTTATTAAACAAGATCTAGGGTAGTGCAAAAAGTTATTCTTATAAACACCAGTAACATTACTCTTAGTTTTGGGTTGCTGAAGAGAACGGAACTTACTTTGGTATGATTTAAACACAGTAGACATCTTATATAAACACAGAATCATTATCATTTATTTGGTTTAACTTGAGAGCCATGAAAAATTCCTTCAAGTTAGAAAGACAATTTATTTCCTAGTGTACTGGTTTATCTAAGGTAGCTTGCTCCATATTTGAACAAGCAACCATCTAGCAAACAAGGCACCTAGCTTCAGGGTTCTTTATCATTGCAGAAACTAAATTTTAACCCAGGCAGGATAGGTAGAAAATCACATTGTCAACCTTTTACAATGTGATAGAAGGGGCTCAGCACCCATTCCTCCAAAAATTGAGTATTTTAGATGTGAATTGAGATATAATAATGTTATCAAAGTGCAAAGGAAAGAGAAATTATTATTTTTAGAGTACTGGAGAGTTACAAGCCTACCACTGAATTGCAACATTTCCAGATAGAGTTACTGTTAGTGATAGAGCATGATTTCATAAAATTATGGTTCCTTGAGCACTGATGGAGGTACTGAATTTTATGAGGAAGAACCTAAAGGGGAAGAACAAGTGTTCTAACTGAGGAAATGCCATCAGCCTGGAGTGACCAGGCATAAACAAACAAACAAACACTCAGCTCCTTCACATGTTGCACATCGCATAGCCTCCAGGAAGCTCCACTGCGTGCTCAAGAAAAGATGAACAGAAAAGCCCAAGTGTGCTTGGACTTGCGCCTTACTCAGGCCTTACAGATGTTTGCTAAAGAAGAGATGCTACTGTAGTTTGGATTGTGAATCGCCTCCAAATGCCCATGTGTTAGGTGCTTGCCCTCCAGGGTCATGTTACTGGGAAGCAGTGGAACCTTCAAGAGGTGGGATTCAGTGGGTAATTTTGTGGTCATGTTGGAGGTCCTTATAGGGAATTCTGGGAGGTCAGCCTGTCCAGCTTTCTGTTTTGCATGCAGGCCATGAGATGGACAGCTTTCTTTTCCACAAGGAATCTCTGCTAAAGGACTCAGTGCAACAAACCCTCAGTGTGAATCCCTCATGGACTGAAACCTCTACCACTGTGAACTGTGAAATAAATTTTCTCTCTTCATAAGATGATCCATCTCTGAGATTTGTGGTAGTGACAGAAAGTGGATGAGCACAGCTGTGCTGTGGGAGGGAGGTGGCTATCCACCCTGAGTGGGTTGGGTCTCTTGCCTGAGTAAGGTTAATGACATTTACTGAGTTGTGACAGTAAAAGTGTATGAGTTCCCACTAATACAGTTGCCATGTCTCATGCTACATATCATGAACAGAGATGGCTCTGGAAAGTGTTGAGAAAATTTTCTAGGTAAGTTTGACTTTGTTGATTTGAATGTTTGCTTGCAGTTTAGCCATGTGCTGCAGTTAACCTAGGACTTCAAAGACAGGGATAAGTGTTTTCCCGCAGGTTGTAGGGAGGCTACAGGTGACAGATAGTATAGAGAGGGAGAGTGGCTTAAGGACAGTTGACTTATGTTTTAGATTTAAATTCATGAGAATTTTTCATTTTATTTCAAAATCTATATGAGTTAACTTTGATTTGTTATGATGTTTGAAATTACTGGGAAAAAACAAAGCTTCAGAAAGAGGCCCTATAGGTATTTAGTACCCCAGCATTCAGATGGGTACTTCCAGTGGTACTGGGATTTGAGCAGCATGGTTTTACAGCCTTATTAGACCACCCCCAGCTCCCCAAAAGAATTGACTCAGTATATGCTTAAGTTCTTCACAGGACAAACAATGAATCATAAAGATTAACTGTGTCTTTTCTTGTGAATTTGATAAATAGTATCAGTTTACAGGGAGGATGAAAAGTTGATATGTAATTAATACTGAGTGAAAATGCTGCAGTCAAAGATTTGTACAAGATGCTGTGTTTTAAATATATGGAAGGGCAATTTATTTTAAAATTCATGAAGACTTGAGTTTGAGCTCAGTGATATTTTCTGCAATGGTAATTGAAGAACACCCCATGCAGCCACCCCACAAAGCAGAAAGGGATAAAGAAGATCTACTTAAATAAATGCAGCTTTGTGGATTGTGTTAAATCTCAGGGGAAGGAATTTAACTTGGATTTCAATTAGAAATAAATTTTCAAAAGTTTACTTGGATGAATTCCTGCTTACACAAAGGAGAAAAGTGCAGTAATGTAACAGACAGACCAAATGGCAGCTGTCTTGATCATGGGATTAACTGTGGCATCCCAGATGGTCCTTTTGCTTGTCTCCTGATAGGATGCAGTGCAGGGAAGAGTTGACATCGGGTAATTGTTCTTATTGGGCTTGAATCTCACGTAGCTGTTGGTCCTCACTTCTAATTTCTAGGATATGCAGATGCTCAAAGAACAAGTTAAATACAGTAAACCTAGAAAGGAGAATAATGGACAGGTGGATTAAATTGCTTCTTTCCTATTTTAATGAAAAATATTAATGAGGAAGAAGGCAAAGAAGAGGAAAAAAGAGAAAGAAGAAAGAGAAAAGAAGAAGAGGAGGAGGAGGAAGAGGAGGAGGAGGAGGAAGAAGAAAAAAGAAGAAGAAGAAGAAGAAGAAGAAGAAGAAGAAGAAGAAGAAGAAGAAGAAGAAGAA
>PVKA01009507.1:0-68122 GCA_004027165.1 Ctenomys sociabilis | reverse complement strand
AAAAAAAAAAAAAAAAAAAAAAAAAAAAAAAAAAAAAAAAAAAAAAAAAAAAAAAAAAAAAAAAAAAAAAAAAAAAAAAAAAAAAAAAAAAAAAAAAAGGTTTCACAGAGCCTGGGAGATGGCTCAGTGGAATAAGCACTTCCTTGGCAAGCGCAAGGGCCTGAGTTCAATGTCCAGTTCTGGCAAAAAAAAAAAAGTTTCAAAAGATATTTGAATAAAAATGTACACATGAAGGTTTATTACAGCCAAAAAGTAGAATTACTCAAATGTCTGTCAGCTGGATGAGTGAATAAACAAATTATGAGCCGGGCATGGTGGCGCATGCCTGTAATCCCAGCACTCGGGAGGCTGAGGCAGGAGGATTGTTGTGAGTTTGAGACCAGCCTGAGCTACAAAGTGAGCTTAAGGCCAGCCTGAACTGCATAGTGACACCCTGTCTCAAAAAGACAAAAAAAAAACAAAAACAAAAACAAATTATGCTATACCCAGACTGAAATATTACTCAGCAATAAAAAAGAATAACTCTGATCCACTTTACCATGTGGGTTACCCTGGAAAACATGTTAAAGGTTAGACACAAAAGGCTGTGTTACCTGATTGAATTTGTGTGAATTGTTCAGAAGAGACAAAGCCAGGCAATAAACATTTTCTGATTTTACCATAAATAGAGTAGACTAGTGATTGCCAGGAGAAGTTGAAAGTGAGAAATGGGGAAGACGCTAGTGGATATAGGTTTATCTGGGGGATGATGAAAATATTTTAACATTAGTGTTTTTGTACAACTTTGTCAATATAGTGAACCATTCTTATACTGAAGAAAAATCTGCATCTTTACTGTACATGTAAGGACTTTTTTCTTTTATTAAGCCCTAAATAATATACAACATAACCATGTACATAGTCTTTATATCATAATAAGTATTATAAGTAATGTAGGGATGATCTTAAGTAGAGCTAGGCCCTGATTTGTAGCACTTTCGCTGGAAAGTTTTCAACTGTATGATCATATGAAAATGGTGTGCATTCGTTGGAAACCCTACTTCAAAGTCTGAGTTTTGTTCTTCCACCCAGCGAGCAGTATGCTCAATGACACCACCGTGTGATGTGGGCGAGCACGGAGAGCCACAGGACCCTGGGGGAGCAGCGACAGATGCTCTGCAGCGGGCGGTGTGGCCCCCTGCGACAGTGCCCAGGTTAGCTGTATTAAGGGCATTTGAGGCTTATACTATGTTCAGCCTACAGCAGGTTTACCCTCTGCTGATGAGGTTGCAGCCTGGTTATAGGTTGAGGAGCAGCTGTAGAAGGGATGACATCTGTGTGTCACATGCAAGTACTACTCCACTGCATGTCAGGGACTTGGATATTCCTGGATCTTGGTATCCACAGCAGTTCCTAGAACCAATGCCCCTCAGAAGCCAAGGGCAGTCGTTTACTAAGAACCACTGACTAATAAACCTTGAAAGGGTGAATTTTATGGTGTTTGAATTAGCTTAATAGGACATCTTAACAGGACACACCTACATTACTGGGTTGCCTCCAGCCACATATCTCCTAGTGCTTTGAACAACAGAGCTTCCAAAGGCACTAGCACACATCACATCTGAGGGTGCAGAAGCAGAAGAGACTTGTTTTATTCTTATTTTTTCTGTATTTCCCAAATTTTCTGCAATAAACATTTTCTTTTTTTTATTTTTATTTTTGTTTTATTGAAGTACAAATATCAATGAGACAGTTTTAAGATACCTTGACAAGATGGATTTGATAAATTAATACATTACAAACTGTTTTCATAATGTTTTGGTATTGTACAAGGTGCATACATGATATTATACTTACAGACATTATTATAGCAGATGTCTCTTATCAGTATATGGAGTGTAGCTGTTTACATATCTTATTTTTTATACCTGAATTACATCAAAGATGCAATAATTAATACTTTCTACCTTGTTATTTTCCTAGTGGTTGTCCATAGTACTAGAAGCCGACATAATATCCTGTCCAACCACCATTAGTGCAAATCTTGCCTCTCATAGAATTATGTAGAAGCACAGTGTTATCTATCCCAACTGTACTGTCCATACACATACATCATGATTCTTCCTTTCTATACCCTTTCCTTTGTCTACACCTGTCAGAGATGGGCACTCCATTGTCATTCAACTAACTTAGGTGCTTGAACTCGCTGATACAATCCAACACAGTCCAGCATTCTACAACAATAGTGAGTTATCTGAAGAAGTTGTCGACTATAGCCATTTACAGCTCAACTTATTATTATGGCCCCATGGTGTATCCCTCATTTTTATACTTTTCTGCTGGATGGTTAAGACCGAGATAGATCAAGACCTATATACCAACACATGTACTTTTTGTGTCTTATGAGGTCAGTGAAGTCCCCTCAGGGTTTATCTCGTAGTCCTGTACCTTATTCTGTAGATCCTTTGTCTGTGTCATCCATGTGGATGATCACAGCCAATGCTTGACCAGTTTGCTCTCTGTGAGAGCCTGAGAGAAAGTTTTCTCTCCATGTGACTCTCCCTAGGCACACTATAGAACTTCGATCTCTTTTCTCTGTGGCTTCATAATCTCCTTGTTCAGAAAATTTGGAGCTCAACTGAGTTTCATGATGTTGCAGTATAGGTTCTCCTATGTTCTGAGTCTTCACTGACCTGAAAGGCTAGGGCCAAAATGTTGGCTGGCCTTGTGGCTCTTCTATTTCTCCAATTTTGATCTGTGAACTTAGGTTGTTAACCATCCCGAAGAAAAGCTGATTAGTATCCTACAGCATATGCCATTCACTTTGCCTTATCTGACTCAATTGTTTTTAGTTGTTGTTGTACATTTCCATTTGTATTTCTTCTTTTCGCTTGTTATACTAGGGAGACTATACGATATTTACACATGTGTGCATGGTTTATTTCACTTATGAGTATATGTTCAAGTGGCATCCACTTCAATATAAATGCTTCAAGCTTATCATTTTTTTTTTTTTTTTTTTTTTTTTTTTTTTTTTTTTTTTTTTTTTTTTTTTTTTTTTTTTTTTTTTTTTTTTTTTTTTTGTCTTTTTTGAGACAGGGTCTCACTGAGCAGTTCAGGCTGGCCTTAAGCTCACTTTGTAGCTCAGGCTGGTCTCGAACTCACAACAATCCTCCTGCCTCAGCCTCCCTAGTGCTGGGATTACAGGCATGCGCCACCATGCCCGGCTAAGCTTATCATTTTTAATAACTGAGTAATACTCCAGGATTTCAACTGTTCCTCATGTGATGGGCATCTTGGTTGTTTCCAAGATTTTGCTATCACAAATTGTGCTGCTATAAACAACATTTTCTGATTTTAACATAAAAACTTTTACATAATCATTTTTTAATTATTACTTGCTTAAGAGAGCCCAGAAATATAAAAACCAAAAGTAGCAATAGATATTAAATGTATAAGTGTTTGTTTGTACCAAATTCACACTGTTGTGTATTACTCACTAAGACAATATTAAATCCTCTTTTACAAACTTAGAAAATTATGCTTAAAAACTGTGATGTGTCCAACAAGAGACAGCTGGTAAAAGGTGGAATTGAATTTAAACTATGAGTGGCTGTCTCAGAAGCCTGTACTTTCCTGCTATGTTTTTGTGCTTTTCAAGACTGAAGCTAGGGGCTGGGGAGATAGCTCAGTAGAATAAGCGCTTCCCTGGCAAGCACAATGGCCTGAGTTCAATCCCCAGTTCTAAAAAAAAAAAAAAGACTGAAGCTAAGGAGACTGGGCATGGTGGCGTGTGCCTGTAATCCCAGCTTTTGGGAGGCTGTAAACACACTATGAGTCTAATCTAGTGGTGAGACCCTGAACACTCTATGGACCCTTCCTTAAAAAATACACACACACAAAAAAGACTGAAGCTTAGGGTGAAATGAAGCCATTCTGAAAGTATTAGTCAAAGGGGAAAGTGGATATTAATTAATTCAATGACAATCCCTACAAAATCCTCAATTCACTTACATGTATCTTTCCATAAACACATCTGTTTTGAAAAATAAGACACACCTGTCTAAGAAGAGCCATTCTTGCATATAACTTTTTGCAGCTATATCTGCATAATTAAGACAAAGAGAGAAAAGCACTGACATTTCTTTTTGCACATTCAATTAAGTGGTGGTGGATGTATAAAGGACATTGTCTGAGATTAACAATGAAGTGTATGTGGTTATATAACTACAAAGACATTAGGATTCTCAGCCTCCTGCATGTGCGCTGCACAGAGAAAAGTGGGCATCTGATTGCTCTCCAGTTCCTCTGACTGGGGGGGATTCAGCCAAATAGAAGCACCCAGATTCAAAGCACACTTCACGGCCTGAATTTTCTATTTCCTCTGTCTGCGCTAATCAAACGAGCAAGGCACGCAGCTCAGATGCTTCAGCCATCCATGTTTTGAGATTTGTAACTTTAATTCAGAGAAGGAGAAAGACTGACCAGAAAGATTTCTGATTTTCTTATAAAATATTTATTTATTTATTTGTTTGGTGCATAGCTGAGACTCGCAGTGATCCTCCTGCCTCAGCCTCCCTAGTGCTGGGATTACAGGTGTGGGCCACCATGCCCAGTTTCGGGGGCTGGCACGGTGCGCCCAGGGTGCTGAGGTTGGCATAGCGTACAGTACTGCGGATCAAACTTGAGATCTCGTGCTTGCCAGGCAGGCGCCTGGACCATCAAGCTATCTCCCTGGCCCTGCCATAGTATGTTCTGCTGCAGGGCCTGAAGATTCAACTACAAGCAGCGGTGTTACTAGTAAGGGACACACACCATGGGGAACCTTCGTTTGAATTTGTATTGCTCAAGGCTCAATGACATGAGGTCTTGCATGCATTTAGACTAGTAATAGCTCTGGAATACTAGCTCTGGACTTTGGTACTTGAATCTCCTAAGGGCTATGGTGAATGACCAGCCTGTTTCCCCTTCTGGCACCTGAGTATTCCTTGGAAGAAATCCCCTCTCTGATGGGATTGTCAAAGAAGTCTTCCTTCCTTTTTCTGGCTAAAGTCTGGTTTGTGACCCAAGCAGACTGCACCCTGGGAGTGCTGCCTTGAAGAGATGGTTCTTACCATTTCCTGCCACACAGAGACCCCATGATGCTTTTGTTTCTGCCCTGTCTGAGTTTTAGTTTTGTGTGTTTATTTGTGTGTGCTCCCCGACAGCCTTTGGGTTCACCTTTGGGGAGGGCATTTTGTTTAGCCAGTCAGCTTCTGTCATCTAGCCCATGAGTCCTCACTGTGCTTCACATTGCTAGGTTCCTGCTTTGTGATGGTTCAGCGATTAAAGGGAAACTTAAACTCGAAATCATTCTGAGGATTGTCACCAAAATGATTACAGGGTGATAGGTTTGTGGAGCCTGTGCAAAGAAATATAATTTTGTTTCAAGAAAAGAAAATTTGAGATGAGTTAGAATAACTGTCTTCAGCTGAGTCTGTGCTTGCTCAGGTAAGATGGAGAGTTGAAGTCATTAACTTGGAGATTCGTCTGAAAACGTTTTCCCTCAGAGATTATGACATGTGGGACCAATGTGTCACGTAAGAGAGAATTTGTGTGAAGGTTGCTTCCAATTCTTTTCTTTTTTTTTAAATTCACAGGTAGATTTAATGAAGTCCTTGAAAGAGTTGTTTGCTTTTTTTTTTTTTTTTCTATAATTTTTCAACTCTGAATCCCTTTTTAGTTCACTGTGGCCGGGCTTCTGGCCCACAGCTGCCACACCTGAATCTAGTGGGCCCTTGAACTATGCCTTCCTTTTTTCTTTTCCTTCTCTGCTGGGGATGAAACTCAGGGCTGAATTACACTCTTAGCTTTTGAAATTTTGCTTTAAAATTTTGCTAAGTTGTCTAGGCTGGCCTTGAAGTTGAAGTTGTAGATTTCCTACCCTCAGCCTCTTGTGTAGCTGGGATTGTATATGTATGCTGGCAATATGTGTGTGTGTGTGTGAGTGTGTGTGTGTATACACATGCTCAATGGGGAATGAACTCAGGGTCTTCACACTGAACTGTGTTCCCAGACATTTAAAAAAGTTTTGTTTTTTTTTTTTTTTTTTTTTTTTTGAGATAGGGTCTTACTACATCACAAATTTCTCAGGTTAAACTTAAATTTTCAGTCCTCCTATCTCAGCCTCCCAGAGTGCTGGGATTTCTCAAAGTGTACCACTGTATCCAGCTCTCTTCCGAGAGGATTTCTTCTCATTGGCACCTAGGATTTCACAATCTCTTGATTTTTTTCCTGACTGATTTTCCCCACTCCCCAATTATTTTTATGTATTTGATACAGGGTCTCACTATGCGGCTCCGACTTGTAGTAACCCTTCTGCTTTCAGCCTCCGCAGTGCTGGGATTACAGGTGTGTCCCACCACGCCCAAGCTCAGGGGGGCCAGCTCAGGGTGCCCAAGGGCAGGGCCAGTGCAGCGTGTGGTGCTGGGGACAGAACCCTGGTCCTTGTGCGCGCCTAGGCAGGTGCTTAGTTCACTGAGCTCTTTTCAGCTTTTTCCCCCTCAAACTTCTTCCTCTTCCTATCCCTCAAATGTTGGTGTTCTTTGGAGTTCTAAGTTCTCCCTTTTGTTATTATGCCACACAGCTCATGAATTGTTCTATCCACCCTGTTGCTTCAATGACCTAATGTTTGCAAATAATTGGCTTCCTCTTCCTTTGTATTTTTTCTTTTCTTTTTTTTTTTTTTTTTTTTTTTTTTTTTTTTTTTTTTTTTCAGAACCGGGGATTGAACTCAGGCCCTTGTGCTTGCCAGGAGAGTACTTTTTTTAAAAAAAAAATTATTTAATATTGAAGAGTAAAAACAAAAGCAAGAACAAAGATCAGAAACAGACAGTGAAACAAGGTAACATACAATAATATATATGTTATAGCTTTTTCAAAACAAAAATAGCTGTTTAACAATAGTTGATGTATTATCTATTTTTATTGTCAAATCTGTTGGTCATGCTTTTTGTTTTTGAGATGAGGTTTCACTTTGTAGCCCAGGCTGGTTTTGAACTCAGGAAGATTCTCCTGCCTCAGCTTCCTGAGTGCTGGTGTTAAGGGTGTGCACCACTACACCTGGTTTGCAGACAGTTCTCAGATGTGCCTGCCTTCTCCTTGAGAGTTGATCCTGCATGCAACTGGGTTGTTGTTTTGGTTATGTCACGGGCACTCCATGAGACCCAGACAATGGATTTATACTCTTGGACTCTTCTCTTAACTCTTCACAGCCAAGAAATCCCCAAGTCCTTTGGTTCAGCCACCGAAAACACCCCTTGCATCATCCATTTCTCCCCAGCTCCACTCCACAGATCTCGTGCAGGACGGCACTGCTCCTCCTGCTTGTGACCGAGTCAGCCTTTGGCTAACTCAGGTCCCTACAGATGTCTGCCGTTCTCCTCTCACTCTTTACTGACTTGCACGCCAGTGAACTCTTCAGAGCACAAAATGCTGCTGCTGCTGCTGCTGTCACCCTGTTCAGAGCCCGTCAAAGCTGGGTATGGCGGCACACACCCGTGACCCCAGCACCTTGGGAGGCAAGGCAGGAGAGAGACGGAGAGGGTGACTGGGGATGGAGCTCTGCAGTAAAGTGCCCCTTCAGTCCCCAAGATGAGGCAGGAAGGAGCCTATGAACCCTGCCCTTCCTGATGAAGTTACTAACCCTTCCCATCACGCTCTTGCCAGCCTTCTGAGCTCCAACTTTCCCTGATCTCCCCTGCTTTCTTGGCTTCTTCTTCTTTTTTTTTTTTTGTCTTTTTGAGACAGGGTCTCACTATGCAGTTCAGGCTGGCCTTAAGCTCATTTTGTAGCTCAGGCTGGTCTCGAACTCACAACAATCCTCCTGCCTCAGCCTCCTGAGTGCTGGGATTACAGGCATGCACCACCATGCCCGGCTTTTCTTGGCTTCTTGACACCGTGACCTTCATACCCTGCTCTCTCCTTTCAGCACGCTTTCCCATATGTGCCAGCTACCTAGAATACTTGTGTCCCAGCCCCTTCTTTTCATCTTATTCTTGTTTAACTTACATCTCTCTCATTTGTTTGGTTAGTTTTTGTGTACTTGTAGAGACAAAGTCTCACTGTACAGTTCAGGCTGGGCTTGTACTCACTATGTAGCCCGGGCTGACCTCAAATCTTCAAAGATCCTCCTGCCTCAGCCTCCTAAGTGCTGACATTAGAGGTGTGTGCCACCATGCCCTGCTTTGGCTCTTCTGTTGGCAACTTCCCTGAGCTTCCCCCTCCTCACTCGGGTTAGTGCCTCTGTTGTGTGTCTTGTAAGTCTTTCCTCCCTAATCATATCCTAGCGCGCTGAAGTCACTGTGACGCTGGGGGGATCAAAGAACATGAAGGGCAGCATTCAGTATACATTTGTTGATTGAACTAATTTTTGTGAATGCAAGAAAACTTAGCCAGTTGTTTCTTATCACTCTCAAGAATAGAGAATATCTAAAGAGGAGCATCGGGAGCTGGGGAGGTCGCTCAGCACCACAGTGCCTGCCTGGAAAGCACAAGGTTCCTGATACCAAAAAAAAAAAAAAAAAAGGAGCTTAAAAATTTTGATTAAATTATTTAGGAAACATTTCTATCTGGGGGTTAACAAATACTGGTCTGACTCATTGGTCTTGAGTATTGGCTTGTTCTCTCTTCAGGGGACATAATATGAGGCTCTCACCTCCTAGGAAACAGATGAAGGAACAAGGTGACATTTATTAGTTCTAGGACTTCATGAAAATCATGCTTTTTATCTGCTTCTTAAAGATTACACCTACTAGGGCCAGGGAGATGGCTCAGTGGAATAAGCGCTTCCCTGGCAAGCCCAAGGGCCTAAGTTCAATCCCCAGTTCCACCAAAAAAAAGGAAAAAAAAAATTTTAAACAAGATTACACCTACATTACAAAAATACATATTATTAAAAGAGGAATGGCATAATATTAGAGGACATATACTATTTGTATGCTACCATTGTACAGTAATTCCACTGCATATATCTTTAATCCCTTGCTCTCTTTTCATTTCACCACATCAGAGAAAATCACAGCTTTGCAGCACTCTTAACACCTACCTGTTCTGAGCTTGTATCCATGCAGCTGACCATGCTGGGGGAAATCCTATACCTTTTCTGGTAGCTTTTACTTTAAAAGGATGACTCTGAAACTTAGGGGCTCTTTATGCTGCTGGACAATTGTATTTCTGCCTTTGATTCATTCATACTTCTGCACAACGTACAGCTACTTCACAATTTCTTCTGAGGGTCTAATTGTGTCTCCCCAAGCCTCATTTTCACATGCCATGACAAAAACGGAAGCAGTCAGCAATCACATGTAAACTTTTAACACTTTCACCTAATTCCTTTGCCATCCTTTTCCTCTCTTCCTCCTCTTCCTCCTTCTCCTCCTCCTCTTCTCCTCCTCCCCCTCTCCTTCTCCTTTGTCTCTTTGAGACAGAGTTTTGCTATACACTTCAGGCTGGCCTTGAACTCTCAGCAGTCCTCCTGCCTCACTCTCCCAAGTCCTGGGATTACAAGCATGTAATCCATCACCACACCTGAGCTTGCCTTCCTTCTTTTTACCCTAGAGGAACTTTTCATGATCTATCTAAAATCGGCTCTTTCTATTCTGTATTGAATCCTTTCTCCTCTTACCTACTTCAAGGTATAATCCAAGCAGGTCTGTCCTCTACTCTCACATAAATTTTTGCTTTCTAGAACATATCATTCCGCTGGGGAGATGGCTCAGTGGAATAAGTGCTTCCCTGGCAAGCACAAGGGCCTGAGTTCAGTCCCCAGTTCTGAAAAAAAAAAAAAAATAGAACATATCATTCCTATCCAATACGTTTTATATCCAGAATGTGTTCCCCACCCCCATGCCCACAAGCCTCAAATGTTATAGGTGGGATTTGGGGAGAGGTGATTGGATTATGGGGGCAGGATGCTTATTGGTGGATCAGTCCACTGGTCATTTTATAGCTAAATGTGCTGTTCAGAGGGGAAGCCTGGTCACAGGAGCTGAGTCATGGGGGCGTGGCCTGGAGGCTGTATTTCCCTGCCTCTTCCTGAAACTTAAGGGGCTCTTTATGCTACCTGCTGACTCTACTTTCTGATTACCACAGCAGGGGCTGTTTCTCCTCTATCTAGGAGCCAGCCATTTGTGAACTGAAGACTCTACAGACTGTGGCCAGAATAAATCATTCCTTCTTTAATTAGTGGGTGTTGGGTATTTTGTTCTAACAATGAGAAGAGAAGTAAGACCCCATCTTACAAAAGCCTCTTGACCCCCTTCCCTTGGCAGCTCCCGGCCCACTTATTTGCTTCTCTTTTCATAAAACTTCTCAAGAGTCGTCCATATTTGCCTTCTGTCCTCAGTACGCCTTTCCGTCAATCTCTTTTGAACTCAGTCAAAACAAACTGTGCAAAACAGCCCTTATCATGTTTCCCAATAATCCCTACCTGGCCAAAACCCACATTTGGTGATCATCCCTCATCATTCTATACTCATAAGCAGATTTACCCTTCTCTTTGATACATTTTTCCAATTTGCTTGTGGGACGATGCATTTTCTTGCTTTTCTCCTACTTCATGGCTAATACTTCCCTTATTGGTTCTTCCTTTTCTAGCAAAGCTTTTAATTGCAGTTTCCTGGGCTCAGTTCTTGGTCCTCTTATCCATCTATATCACTCTATTAGCTACCTCATCACATCCCATTTTAATTCATGCACTTCCATTCCCAGACTTCATCTCTCTCCTGAACTTCAGACCTTTATATCTAATTGCTGACTCATTGTCTCCACTCAGGAATACCGGAGACCTGTCCAGGGGCTAGGCTAGACTTTTCCTAAACCCCATCACTGCCCAGATCCTTCCCTGGTCCTGTCCTACTTCCCCTATCTGCTCTAAATCTGCTCTGGACCCAACTATCTTCTCCCATCTGAGCATACTGCAGTCCTATCCTTCTAGTCATCCAGGTCAGAAACCTTCAGGTCATTCTCTACACCAGTCCATCACAGAACCCATCAGGTCTTCCTTCTGCATCTCACCACCTCCATGGCTAGCACTCTAGTTAATCCAGGATGCCACCACCTAATGCAACGATTCCTGACAAGTAAGTGTGCCTGCCTTCACCGTTGCCCCTCTTCGTTCTACTTGCCACAGACCATCTAACACGGCACACGTGAGATCAGGACACACCTGCGCTCCAAGTCATTCTTTCAGTGTAAGCACGGAAGTCTTCCTAGCAGCCCACCAGGCCCTCTGATCTAGATTCCTGCTCCTTCCCCGATCTCAGCTTCTGCTCCTCTCCATTGCTCACTGCATCCTGCACTGGCCTCCTTCTATTAGATGACAGCCCGGGCAGACCACTCTGCCTTCAGGTCTTTGCTTCAGCTGCTCCCTCTGCTTGGCATCAGCCTTGTACTCGCATTTCCCTCAGACCTCGCTCACTCACTTTCTCACAGTCCTCTCCAATGCTCCTTATCTTAGATCCTTGACTCTTCTTACTCTGATCAACTTTGTCTTTTTCAAAAACATTACCTATCATTTTTAAGATTTACTTATTATTTTTTACACTATGTTTCCATATATATATATATATATATATATATATATATATATATCACAAATACAAATGTAAGGCTGTTTGTCTGGGGGTATAATTTCTTCAAGCTCTTGGAATAGGATTGCTCGTTTTTGATGCCCTTGAGCACCAAAAAGAAAAAAAAAAAGCACGGCTCTTTGTACCTGTCAGGCTTAGCAGCTTTCGTGACCTCTGGCTACTCATCGTCTGGGGCACTTCTTAGTTGTGACACCAAAAAATGTTTCCAGATGTTGGTCCAGTGACCGCGGTGGGTGTCAGGGGTCCCCAGTTGCGAACAACTGTTGTAGAGGAGTGTCTGCCACCAGCACATGCTCAGAAGCCGTTTGTTGAGAGAAAGAAAGTAGCACGAGCAATTTTTAGGTGCATTTATTCCTCATGTATTCCCCCAGCATTCATAATTTACCGCAGTCATCACCAGGAACAGCTTTCAACCTAGAAAAAGGCCGAGTCCCGGGCGTTGATCAGCTGCGGTGACCATGTCTGCTTTGTGAACAACATCATGTGGGGAGAAAGGCGTGAAGAAGGGGGATAAACTAAAGCATGGCATCTCACCTAAAGACCCACTGAGAGGCCGCCTGAGAAGGCACTGCCTGCGACAAGTGTGGGGGTTTTCCCAGTAAGATTTATTGGTCTTGACAGCTACTGCTCTTCCAAGCTGCCTCTGTCCCATTTTACATCGTCTTTCCTCCTCTACATACCTATGAATCAGCTTGAAGCTTCAATCTGCTTTCTTCCCCCTGCAAGAAGTACTACTACTACTAACAACAACAACAATAATAACAATAGTGTTTTTATATTACTCAGAGAGGTTAAATAATGTTTAAATTTCAAGAGGTTACACAGCTGGCATTGAGAACAAGACTGAATTATTGGATAATAAGTATATTTAATTTTACTTTTATGTAACATCTATACTATCAGTAATATAGTGATAATAACAAGGACTTGTGCAAAAGCTAGTCTTATTAATTGAAAGCTCTATGTGACATCTAAGGCCAACACTTCTTTTCTACAATCAGGAAATACATAATACACCCAATCATAAAGAATATTAATTGAACTCATTTTGATAGCTCTTTGATTTGAATTATCTCTTTTTCATTTTCAAAACAAAGACACTCTGGAAAGAACAAGGCTGTTAGAGCTGATCTGGGATGACTTGCTGGGCTCAAGCAGGGTTGGAAGGGTAGGGAGGGCTACCCTCCCTGAAGAGTGTTTTACCCAAAGAATGTGTACCAGGCCCAAGTTTTCTTTGAGCTAAATTATTTGATTGTTTTGTGTTGAAAGGAAACCATGCACAGAACAAGATACAAAAGAAACTAAAAGATATAGAGCAAAAGGCAAGTCTCACTCCCATTCCTGTCTCCCGGCCACCTGCCTTCATTCTCCAGAGGCAGCTGTGTATCTCCAGCTGCACTATGGGGCAAGCTCACAGGTGAATTCAGGGCTTCCACTGGCAGGGGCTTTCCTGTCTCGTTAGCACAACTACATGCCCCTATTCATCTGGTCTTCTCAGAAAGCACCCCAATCACGTGAAAGAAATATGTAGATCAGAAGCACACTCACTCCTCACCTTACTGCACCCCAAAATGATTAATGAGCTCTGGTATTTCTTCCACAATGGCTGCTTTCCCCCTACTCTCTTGGATGCATCTGAAAACAATGTGTCCGATGGGCGTTTAGTCATAAAAATCAAAATAACATGGGCAAGTACTTGTGAGGTGGGCTTTATTTAAAAAAAGAGTAGTGATCCTTGAATTTCCCTTTGCATGCACATTTCTGCTTGTTTTGTCAGGCCCAGATGCCATCTGCATGTTGCCATGGTCCGAAGAAGGACCTGTGGGCCTCCCCAGGCAGATGCTGCCACTGCTTTAGCCTGAGGGCCCTGCAGGCAGCCCCTGGCAACATTTTTAATTCAACATCAAACTTGTTTGAAATTTTAAAAAGAGGGGGAAAAAATGACAAGATGTCAATGTCTCAGAACCTAGCAAGTGGGGCTTGTAAATGTACTTAGCCTGGGCATCTTTGAGCTAGGGAAGGTTCTTATCTTTTGTGGCTCTGGGGGTGGCCCCTACAGAATTCTGCAAAGGCTCAAAGTGGAAGCTCTATCTGGAGAGCAGACCTCCAGGTCTGGGCAGAGTCTTTTAGTTAAATAAGAGACAGGTGGGAAAGCCATCAGGGCATACTTTCTAAGTAAAAAAAGACAGCTTCAAAATGAGGCATTTTAGGGCTGTGGTGAGGGGTGCAAAATGTGTGTGAGAATGCACAACAAAACGTTTGGAAGTCTACATGCCTAAAATTTATATTTCTGAGACCACATAGAACTTTAAAAAATTTATATCTCCTCACTGTCTAAATTTTTATATATTTTTACAATAAGAAAAAATGTCCATAAAATTTGAAAAGAAAAGCTATAAAGATGACGGGTTCCTATTCCCTTAGTACTCAGAGAACCCTAGAACAGAAAATACCAAGTTCTCCACTGCCCAGGCAGCTCAGCTTGGTGCTTAAATCTCCAGCCATGGGTCAGGTGGCCTCATTCACCTACAGAGGCCTTGGCACTGCGTGTGCATCAGCCCAGCGACCACCCCCGACCTCCAGCTGAATAGAACCTCGCAGCTGTGCCCGCTGTCACTATCAGTTTTGGCCCCCGCAGTACCTCTGGAAAGAGCATGGAGTTATTATTTCTATTCTCACTTTGTGTATGGAGAACCCAGGACTTAGAACATTTAAGAGTCAAGAAGGAAGCGTGAACTGAAATCTTCCCACTGGAGCTAGGTCCATAGCATGTACACTCTGTGCTTTAAGATGGTGCATCTCTGTGCCTGCGTGGTAGGGGGGTGATCCTGTGAATTCCTGGTAGTGCACTGCTTATTTGGGGTGGTAACGTAAAGATGTCCTCCAGGACCAGAAACGGAAGCTTGGAAATCATTCGGGGCTGGCAGCTGCATCACTGGATAAAAAGTCCTGCTGTTCATGAATTGTGTGCACCCACCTGGCCTCCAAGGAAGATTCAGTGGCATTTTAAGGGACTCCCCCTCTGGCAGGGGTTTCTTGCTCACTGAAGTAGCTCTAGCACCCAGCATGGGGCTCAGATGCAATGTGACTCTCTTTTTATGAGGAATGAAGGGGTTTGGGTCAGAGGGGCAACTCCTCTCCTCTTGTCCAAGGTCTGCTGATTAGAACTCTGACTCAGAAATGAGTAGTGTGCAGAGGAGAGGGGAGGGAAGGTGGGCAGCATAGAAAAAAATAGGTATTGGAATAAGAGTGATGGGTAATGAGATCCAAGAAAAAAAAAATCCTTTCACTCTTTCACCACCCAGAAAAGGAATGCAATTTCCCCTCAGTTTTAGCAACTCTGAGTACTAGCTATAAAAATAAAACATGAGAAATAGAGTCAGTTGTTGTCATTTCAAATACAAATGGGCATGTACGTTCAGCCTTTATGGCTAGATAACTTCCACTTCCAGGGCCTGGTATTTATTGGCTTTGACTTATTGATAGAACATCCTGGGGCCTGAAGTCCTCCTTCCTACAGAGCAAAGACACCATCAGCAACCGCTTTCTCCTCTCAACCCATGAATAATAATGTGGATGAAGATGGCAGTGTTATTATTATCATTTGGTATTTAGCCAGTGTCTTTCCCCGAAGTACTTAAAGCACTTTATAGGCATTGCCTTATTATTCCTCTCAATACCTCCCTGGAGAGAGGGTGAGAACAGAGATTTGATTTCCATTCCACAGAAAGGAGAAGCTGAGACCCAGAACAATGAAAAGGCTGCTCCAGGCCACTTGGAGAGACCCGGATGACATTAGGCCAGAACCCTGGAACCAAGGGCTGTCATGGCTGTTTAAGAGCTGCGATACTCCTCTAGGGAGAATGGGTTATTCACTATGTTTTAAGTGTACCAGGGAAATTTCTGTAGAGGCTCATTCTAAAGGGATGTACTGGAACAAAATACAAATATTTTCTGGTGTGATAGCTCAGAAGCATAAGTGCCTGCCTGGAAAGTGCAAGGTCCTGAGTTTGATCCCTGGTACCAAAAAATAAGTAAATAAACTTAAATTAAACACAAACATTTTCAAAGTATGCAGCAGAGAAAACCTTTACCTCAGGGGATATAAAAGAGACAGGGGTTAAAAATGAGAGTTTTTTTTTTGGTTTTTTTTTTGCTTGTTTGTTTTGAGATAAACTATTGCTGTGTAGCCCAACCTGGCCTGTAATTTGTGAGCCTCCTGCCTCAGCCTCCCAAGTATTGTACTGTGATTCCAGGTGTGTGCTACCACACCTAGCTGGAAATTTTGGAAGATCTTTGAAAAGAATTCTTTGTCCCCAAGGGATGGATGGGGCTGCACTGTGTTTTAGGCCTGGGGAAAAGGACTTAACGGAGTCCCTCAAAGAGCTTTAAAAAAGTTCTTTGTTGTTTGTGGCATGTAGTGGTCAGGTGTGAGTCTTGGTTGAGGATCCTAAGAAGCAGGAGGTTGGTAGTCTGTGGCTCGGGCTTGTATGATCTACCTGTGTTCAGCCTCCCAAGAGCTGGGATTACAGGCATG
Organism: Ctenomys sociabilis; assembly: GCA_004027165.1. Taxonomy (NCBI): domain Eukaryota; kingdom Metazoa; phylum Chordata; class Mammalia; order Rodentia; family Ctenomyidae; genus Ctenomys; species Ctenomys sociabilis. Next base: position 51,976 of record PVKA01009507.1, on the reverse strand, counting down.
TGCCACCATGCCTGGTCTCAATTGCTGTCTCAGCGCAGCCCAGGGGTGGGGCTGGCACAGCACTCTGGGGATTGAATCCCAGCTACTGTGTCTGCCTAAGCAGGCGCTTTAATCTGCTGAGCTATTTAGCCAGCCCTACTGCTCTTTGATTTCTTAACAGAGCAGACTGTGTTTGCCATACCCACATATAGACTGTGTGCCAGAGAAAGCAGTGTGGGGCTATCTCAGATTCTACCTGAGAGACCACCCTAAGAAGCAAGCAAGAAAACGGAAGGAAAATCCCCACTGCCCAGGGACTGTGGGTGGAGCTCTGAGCTATCAGCCAGAATAAGAATGCATTCGGCTCCTGCCAGGGAAAGGGAAGACATCACTGGTGCGCTTCTGCCTGGTGCAGGGAGTACCCATCACTGACACCACTGGGACTACGAACTTCGCTGTTTCCTGTTACCTTTTCTTCCGCAGTTCTGTACCTACTCCCTTAGGAGTACAGATGTAGTGGATAATTAGGACTCAAAGCAGCCTAGCTCATCCCCTTCCTCAGCTCCAGGTCTACAGAGGAGAGGGGCAAGCAATACTAAGTCATGCCACATATGTTTATTATTATATGGTCATTGGACAAAAAATACTGAAGCACCCACCGTAGGGCTGCACTGCTCTCCACCACCTACACCCAGTTTTGTCCTGATTCATATTATAGTAGCAGCTACTGCTCTGAAGCAGTGACCCAGCTGCGTTGGGCACTGACAAGGCACTTCCTATATGTCATCTCATTTAATATTCCCAGTTCCTTCCATTCTCTAGACAAAGCCACTTGGCTAAACAGGTGAAATAAACTCGCTACCAGGCACACATAGAACTTGGGCTTTTCTAGCTCCAGTGCATTGCTTGTAAGCCACAGCGTGTGTCCTTCTTGCAGAATCCAAGGAGCTGTTTTGTGTCCCTTCAATGCCCAGCTCTCCTTCCAGCCCCAGAGGCACGTAGGTGGCCACCTGTCTTTCCTCACAGAGTCTGCACTCAGCCTGAATTAAATCCCCTGCGTTCAGTACAACGCCTTGCTGGGCAGCTGATGTTCCACTCTGGAAGTAAAAATGACTGGCCAGTGACACTTAGACCAGTGTGTGGGCTTCCAAGTCCAGCCCCAACTACCTCACCACACCTAGTGGTTGGTCTTGTGTAAGTTACTTTGCCCTCTTTGAATCTCAGTCTTCATCTGTTAAATGGGTTGATGATGGCTCGACAAGAGCGTGGGCTGCCACTTCTTGTGTCTTCGACAGTTACTGTACACAGATCACTAAGTCAGATGTTCTTGTTGCTCCTGGCTCACACAGGGAAAGCCTCATCTTGTTAGTCATCGCAGAGGCTGGGTTATGGCCTGGGTCATCTCTCGGGCTCTGTGCAGGGCAGGCGGTACTGGCTGGCTGGATCCCGACAGCTGACACTGTCTTTGTCATAGAAGCCCCAAGGGGGAAATGCATTCCAGAGAAGTGAAAGAAAAGCACTTGGCTAGGTGCTAAGATGTTCAATACTTTAAAAAAACTAATGCGTGTTCTGAGCTGTTGCATGTTCCTAAGTGTCTTTTATGTAATCTCATTGAATTCTCACACAACCTTATGCAGTGAACTCTAGCAGTGACCTTTTTCTTTTCTTCTCTCTTTCTGACTTGTGAACATTGAGGGTAAGAGACACTAAGCACTTACCTGCGTATAGGAAGCCCTCCTGGACCTTGCCATGGTCCAGAAGCATCCACATTTGTAACAACAGGGGAAAAGTATTGGAATTCTAAATAATTTCAACCTACCACTTCCTGTGTAATTCATGGCAAGAATAAAGATACTCACACTTTATAAATATATACCTTATAAAGATACTTGTACCATATTTATAGTTTTGGGGAGCCAAAATGTCCTACATCTAGCAAGAACAATGGTTAACCAGAACAAAAGCCTTGACCCAGGTTGGAGCAAGATTTTATGAATGTGTGAACAGGGGAGTGGCTCAGGGATGAGTGGCTGTGAGAAGGTGACAAGTAGGTGAGTGCTCTGAGCTGGGCTCAGTAGGAGGCCTACAATCACCTCAGAGACAGACAGACAGACAGACAGATAGAGGGAGTGAGAGAGACAGGGAGACAAAGAGACAGAGAGAGACAGACAGACACAGAGAGACAGAGAGAGACAGACAAAGGGAGTGAAAGAGACAGGGAGGGAGAGAGCCAGGGAGGGAGGGAGAAGGAGACAGAGAGAGACACAGAAGCACAGAGACAAAGAGATTGAGACAGAGACAGGGAGAGAGACAGAGAGAGAAACAGAGACAGGGGGTGGGAGAAAGAGAGAGAAAGAGAGAGAGAGATTGAGAATTCTGCATGTCACAGAGTGGGCAGTATCTAGTGTTTGGGGCTCCGTGCTTCAGGTCACGCCCCGAGACATCGCCGCTTCTTCCTCCAAGCTCAGGCTCGGCCAGCAGCACACTCATGCGCACTGCTTGGGACTGGGAGCTGCATTGGCATCACTGATCTGTGTCATTGCTTTAAGGACCACGCATCAGCACCTGGCTGGAACAGTTTGCATTGCTTAACGCCAGGTGCGGGTATAAATACACATCGTAGCAGATTCTGTACAGATCAGTAAACGGAAAGAGGGCCAGGTTTAGCTTAAATGGAGATAATTGCTCTTCCTTTAAGTTTTTGCCCAAGTTAGGAAAAGTCTGAGCTTGAGTCCACATGAAGAGAGACAAAGACACCATTTTCCTTTGCTCATTTGGATGAGGTTGAAAGGAGTTTCAGGGTGGGCCACATAGCTCAGGGGATTAAAGCTCCTGCAAGCAGCTGCAGGGGTGGGGTGAGCGGTGGGGCTGCACCGTCCCTGGGGCTTGGTGGGATGGCCATTGAGACTGGGCTTGGTGGTGCACACCTGTAATCCTAGCTCCTGGGAGGCTGTAAACGGGGGATCACAGCAAGTCCAATCTAGTAGTGAGACCCTGAACACCCTGTAGACCCTTCCCTAAAAAATAAAAAAATTAAATTAAGTTAACTTAAAAAAAAGAAGTTTCAGTTCGAGTGGATAATATCTATGGGACACCAACTTCCTGCTTAAAAATAAGCCTTCGGGGGTTCCAGCGGTATGGGAATGCAATCTCAGCTCCCTTCTGTGGGCCAGGAAGCTCAGCACCATCTGAGCCAAGGCAGACTCCCCTCAGCCCGCCTCTGGCCTTGCACCAATTCTTACCACATTTAGGTCCCCTTCCTGGGGACTTAGATTTGCCACTTGCCCTCCCTAGATCCTTTAACAAGCTTTCTCACAAACAGATCTTCTTATTTCTGCCTTTTTGGTCCTAGCTGAAGTCATCTACTCAGAAAAGCTGTCCTTGACTTCCTAACCTGAAATAGGTCCCTCTGTCCTGCTTGTTGTCACCTCATAGAATTCTATTTCCTTCACAGCAATGGTCACAAGTTGGACTTACTTTGTGTTTATTTATCTGTAGGTTCACTGCTCACCTCCTTATGTGAATTCTAATTTCGATGAGGACTGGTTTAATAATCAAAATCAGTATTTGAAGCAAAAAGAGAGAGGGGGGTAGGGAAGCTTGTTAAAGGAGATTGCTGGCCTAGGTGGAACTTCATGGTCAGCTCACAACGAAGTATTTCTTGAGTACCCAAGCGGCTAGAGGCTGACTCCTGCTGGCTTGAGCCTTGCTCTTTCCTCCACAGGACTGTCCTTGGTTTCAGAGAGCCCCTTGGTAGGGGATGTCTGGGAGGTTGTGCAGGACTCCAAGGACCACGGCTGGCTGGTGGTGAGGAAGGCAGGACCACCTTTGAGCTGCAGTTGACGCAGAGGTCTTCCCATGTGTCCAGGGCTAGGCTAGTTTTTTCCTAAGCCCCTTCACTGCCCAGACCCTCCCCTGGTCAGTCTTATCCTACTCCCCGCCTCCCTCACTTTCCATGACAGGTTTCTTCTGAGGCTTTTCTCTCAATTCATCATGCGCACAAGAATCCCCCCTCAGCCTCTGAGACTACAGGATGTATTACAAGGCTCACCGTGCTCTGGGCAAGTGAAAGAAAGGAGTGCCGATGGAGGAGAGGAGAACACAGGCTAAGGATGGGCAGGGAGCACTGCAGGGCCCCCTTCCTGAGTCTCCCCACCTGATTCAATTGTGCAGATGCCATGGACGTGCCACTCAGAAGGCCATCAATTATTGAAGAAGCTCTGAAAGAAGGGCATGTAAACGAAGATGAAAGATTCCGAGGGAAGACAGACAGGTCCTACAGCTCGGGGAGGATCTAAGCTATCATGTCTGGGAAAAAAGCATTTTAGTTTCCTGCCGTGAGAAAGCTCCAAATGCTTTGGAGGCTGAAGAGGCAACTCTGACAAGGACAGGAATGAGTGAGTGGGGCTGATGGATGGGGCTTTTTCATCTCCCCCTTTTGCTGATCAAGAGACAGGCCCTGCAAATCTGGCAAGCACTGAGGTGGTAGCCTCCCCCCCCCACCCCCCAGAGATTGAATCTAGGACCTTCACATTGTTCACACTGATCCACTCTCTAGTCCTTTAAAAAAAAATTAAGATACATTCTTTCTAAGTCACTAAGTTGCCCTGAAGTGAAATCGAACTGCCTAGAGCACTGGGATTACAGGCACACGCTACCAGGCCTAGCCACAATTTCCTTTAAAATTTCCTCTGTGGTTCTTTTGGAGACTGGAAGCCAATAGACCTGCGGGTCAGAAAGGTGGCCTTCTTCAGAAAAGGAGAGCCCAGGCCAGAGGGACTTAGCCTTGGTCCTCAGACTGTGTAGGACAGAAGGGAAATGCAGTCACTTCAGGGCCCTCCTCATGGTTGTGTCAGGCACTTGCTAGTGAAGAAAGGGGCAGAGCTAATTCAGGTCAAGGGTAAAATCAAACTGGAACATTTAAAAAGAAATGCAAATGAAGTGTTTTCATCTGAAGCAACTTCCTTCCCCTTTCTTTTTATTGAAGGCCTATCAAACAACTACTGCAGTGTTTATTAAAGACTTAAAATAGCTCATTCATGATGCTAGGTAATGCAAAAGCCCATCCCCAAATGGAGAAATGCTCTGCAGTGATTTCACACTAGGAGGAAACCCAGCCCCAGCAAAGATGCCCTTCCCCATACCTGTGGGCTGAACTCCAGCTTTGCAGCTCAGGTCTGGAAGCGAAACTGGGGGGAACACGAGCTCTGGGAGGGGAGCAGGCTGTGTCTGCCACATTCCCAAGGTCTCTCCAGTGTGCAGAGCTGAGTGTGGGGCCTACAAGGGGCTTAATAGATATCTGTGGATTGTCTATAGCCATAGCACCCAGAGTGCACCTGACTTTGGAAGCTAAGCAAGACTGGGCCTGGTAGGTTCTCAGATGGGAGATATCTGTGGATTGAAAGGATAAATTTATGGTCAATTGACCTATCTTTTTGAGATAAGGGTATGTTAAGGTCTCCTGTTAAGATTGAAGTTCTATAGTGTGCCTGGGGAGAGTCACATGAAGAGAAAACTTTCTCTCAAGTTCTCACGGAGAGCAAACTGGTCAAGCATTGGCCGTGACTCATCCACATGGATGACACAGACAAAGGATATACAGAATAATGTACAGGACTACAAGATAAACCCTGAGAGGACTTCACTGGCCACATAAGAAATATAAAGTTCATGTGTTGGTATATAAGTCTTGCTCTATCTAGGTCTTAACCATCCAGCAGAAAAGTATAAAAATGAAGTATACATCGTGCGGCCATAATATTAAGTTGAGCTGTAAATGGCTATGGTCGACAACATCTTCGGATAACTCACTATTGTTGTGGAATGCTGGACTGTGTTGGATTGTGTTGTCGAGTTTAGGCACCGAAATTAGTTGAATGACAATGGAGTGCCCATCTTTAACTGGTGTAGACAAAGGAAGGGGTATAGAAAGAAAAAATCATGATGTGTGTGTATAGACAGTACAGTTGGGATAGATAACGCTGTGCTTCTACATAATCCTATGAGAGGCAAGATCTGCACTAATGGTGGTTGGACAGGATATTTTGTCGGCTTTTAGTGATATGGTCATCCACTAGGAAAGTAATTATTGAAGTTTTGATATAATTCATGTATAAAAAATAAGATAAGTAAACAGCTACACTCTTAATTTACTGATGAGACATCTGCTATAATAATGTCTGTAAGTATATCATGTATGCACCTTGTATGATACCAAAATGTTATGAAAACAGTTTGCAATGTATTAATTTATCGAATCTGTCTTGTTAAGGTGTCTTGAAACTGTCTGATTGATATTTGTACTTCAATAAAATAAAAAATAAATTAAAAAAAAAAAGAGAGGCTGAACCTGAAAAAAAAAAAAAATTATGGTCAGTGCTAACTAAGTGTGCTGCCTTTGAGTTCACTTGGTAGCCCCGTCCGTCCTCCCATTAGCCAGGTCTGGCAGGTAAGATTCCTCCAACTCTTTGTTTCCTAATCTGTAAAGCAGGGGAGCAGGGATGCTTGCCTTCTAGATTCAGAAGGAGGTCTGTAATGAAGAACACAATGTAAGCACTGGTGAATGGCGCTTAATATTCATAAGCTTTATCTATTTCTGAGGACAAACTGAATTTTATGGGAGTAAAAGCTGAATTTCAGAATATCTTTGAATAGATAAAACAAAGTAGTGAAATCCTAATTTCCTTGATCAATCATTGAAAAAAAGACCAGAAAACAAGATCATTACTGATTGTCAAGAAATATAAAAATAACAATTTTGAAATAAAGGAGGCAGTAATACACTACATAATCTGATGTGTCTATTCACATCTATTTCAAAACACTTAAATTATCATAAAAAGAGCTTTGAGAAACACCATTGAGAGAAGAAAGCAAGTTATCTAATTACAAAATTGCAAAGTATATCCAATTTGAATTTACACTTAATATATATTCATTTATATTAAAGCCTAATGATGATTTAAAAGCATCCTATTCAGCTTTAATTTTAAAGAGAAATATTTATCCTCTCACACAGATTTGATGTGATGTCTAGGAGAGCCTATGAATATTCATAGCCAGCCTGCGAACTACGTGCCCACACCCGCACAATACTCTTCTCACCCAAGCTGAATGATGCACCCTTTTCCATTGCAATGAAAATAATTAGAGTGCAGTTGAAAATGGAAAAGCCAGCAGTCCCTGAAATAAAAGTTTCAGCATCCAGAGGGGCTGGCAGTCTAATAAATTGTTTGTTTAAACTTGTTTGGGATGATGAGGTTGACAAGCCAACATGAAGCTTAAAAAGGAAATCTGCCAAGGTGGCCAATATGCCCGGGGCACAGACTGCCTCTGGAGCCTCCAGCAGGCATGATGAAACTCTCGGAAGCACCATGTGCACCGCTGCAAGCAAAGGCGAGCTCGCTGACCGGTGCCAGTCAGAGATCTCGCCTAGCTCCTTTCGACCGCAGGCAATCCTGCTCTTGGGCCCTGGAGGTGCCTCTCCACTTATTCTGCATCTGCCTGCTCTGTCTCTCAGAGGATGGCAGGTGCAGAAATCTCAGAGAAGAGTTTAGGGTCTGAGCAAGGCTATGCCCATACATGGGTATGCTGTCCTCATTAGCTATGCTCTTCGGAATGACTTGTGTGTTGGAAAGATTTCTTCCAAGTTGACTATTTTAAATGTACAGAGAAATATAATGTGAAAGAACCCTATCAGAGACCCTACTGGAAAATAACAAATCCCCTTGGAATGGTATTTTCTCTTCTGCTATTTGGGGTAGGATCTAGTATGGACCACATCCCTGCAATGGCTTAGCAATGCCTGCATAATCACACATCCTACATGTGAGTTCAGATTCCACTACTGAACTGTGTAGGGTCATTTACCTTTGCTAAGCCTCTGAATACAGGGACCTTCATGTCTCAAATAGGGATAATGGGGCTGGGGAGATAGCCCGGCAGTCTAAGTGTCTGCCTGGCAAGTGCAAAGACCCAAGTTTGTTCCCTGGTTTCACATGCTGTGTGGGTCCTGCACTGAGCTGGCCACCAAAACTGGGTATGGTGACACACGCCTGTGATCCTAGTGCTGGGGAGGCTGAGACAGGAGGATCATTATGAGTCTGAGCTGCATAGTGAGACCCTGTACCAAATAAATAAATAATTTTAAAAATTCTTTATAAGAGGGATAATAACATTTGCCCTATAGTACTGTGAGAGAAGGAAATGAACCTGGGCCTGGTGACACAAGAAGCACTCAGCTGCAGTGGTACACACACACACACACACACACACACACACACACACACACACACACCCTGCATGCTGAGATGGCAATTGAGACTGGGCTTGGTGTCACACGTTTGTAATCCCAGCTCTTGGGAGGCTATAAACAGATGGATCACTAGGAGTCTGATCTAGTAATGAAACCCTGAATATCCTGTAGATCCTTCCCAAAAATACAAGAGAAAGAAAGAAAGAAAGAAAGAAAGAAAGAAAGAAAGAAAGAAAGAAAGAAAGAAAGAAAGAAAGAAAGTACTCAGTACAGTGGATGCCCCTTGGAGTGGGAGACACCCCCACACAAGGTTGCAATCAATGCAGGATTCAGCTGCAGGGAAAACTTGCAGGCCAACTTGACCACTCCTGTTGCCCTCTCCGCACCGCTTTTGCCCAAACTCTATGCCTGCTCTCATCCTCCTTCTACTGGTTGTTGGCAGGCCTGTCTTCCGATGCAAAGTGAAACCTGTAGAGGTCTTCTTTTTAAAATTAGATTTTGGTGGCACATTTTAGATATCCATAATGATCACACTGATCGCTGAGAATTTGTACCTGTACATGATGTAACCTGTTGCCTTCAGAGGTCTTATTGGTTGCTCTGTCTTTTGGGCCCAGGATGACTCCTGTCATACATTAACTGCACAACTAAGTTATTGGTGTTGAAATTGCATCTTTAAATATCTTCAGGCATGATTTGGGGCATCAAGGGCAAAGAAGATCCTATAAGTTAAGATTCTTTTAATTGAAAGTGCAGCAAACCCCATCTGCAAGGTCTTACAAGAACTGCAAAGTCCAGGTGTGTGGTAGGCTCTAATGATGTCACCAGAACTGGATTTTTCTCCCTGTCTCTTGGCATTGCTTCCATGGTTGGCTCTTTTTTTATTTTTGAGACAGGGTCTCCTATGGCCTTGAGCTTTGTAGCCCATCATGGTCTCGAACTCACAAAAATCCTCTTGTCTCAGCCTCCTGAGTGTTAGGATCACTGGAATGCACCACTATGCCCAGCCAAATGGCTCTGTTTCAATCAGGCTCTTTGCCTCTAGCTAGCAAAATTAGTGCATAGCTACAAATCTAACACCTTCTCAGTTTTCACTTCAGCAGAAGAAAAAATCATGGATTTTACATCTTAACTAGTGAAAGACTCATTGCAACATTGATGTGGTTATGTGTCCATCTCTGAGCCAAACACAATGTAATCATTTGATTGGCTTACAGTGGAAGTACGTACTCCTCCCTGAGATGGAGGTGAGGAAAACTCCCCCCTAATCATGCATGAACTGAGATTGGTATGGAGGAGGGTTTTTGTGGATGGAACTTGTTTTGAAATGTACCTGGGATTTTATTTTTATTCAGATATGCTGAGGCTGGCAGATCAGGAGACAACTGCAGTGAAGAGACAGTTCACTCTTCCCAGTTACTACAGCATGCCAAGCCTCTGCAGAGCGTCGTGGAGCAGAACCAGAGACCTGCGAGGACAGCTCAGACAAATGCCTTTACTGTAGTTTTCATGGCAGGATTGGCTGAGGTAGGGTAAACGGTTGAGCAGGATTAAGATTTGACAGTGTGAATAACGTTGGTGGGCTCTGCCCTTAGGGTGATGTAGAACAGGGTGGTTAGTGCCCCCCAGTGTAAGAGCCTGCTAAGTGGAGATGTGGGGATATAGATTAGGGATTGGTTTTTGTACACAGGGAAAACATATTCACAGGCAAATTTGCCTCAAGGAATTAGCTAAGCCTAGGATGGGCAGTCTGTCCTCAGAGCCACAAGATCCCAAGATGTCAAAATGTCACAAAGCACAGAAAATTAACAAAACATTATTAACACAGTACTGGGTGGCAGAGAACCACTGATATCGGCTATAAAGTTGAGGTCTAATATAGGGATGCCATTGCTTTCATTTAGTCATTCATGAATTCTATTGGCTTTTTATTTTATTTTATTTTATTCATTTGGCTTTTGTTTTATTCATTTGGCTTTGGTTTCAGTGAGTGCATCATTTGACATCTATTGGCAACCGCCAGTGCACTGTACCCTGAGCAAGGTGCTAGGAACACAGAGAGGAACAAGCCAGAGGTGGTTCTTGCCTTCCCAGCAATTAGGGCTCTTGGCCCACTCAGGGGGCCCAAGGGAGATAGATGGTCAAGGGTGAGGCTCCAAGGTTAAAGAATGCATGTGTGCAAGACATGAGGAAAAACAGCAGGCAGCACGCTGCAGAGTAGAACACAAGAGCAAGAGCTACCTGTGTCTTTACAGTACAGTTCCTACACAGGCTGCTATCTCATGCTAACATTCTTACACAGTGCCATAACCAGCACACGCGTGTTTACCTGTGCTGTCATGGTTACGTCACTGCATCCCACTGTGGGCCTGTGCTACACAAGCAGGGTCATGTGCTCAGATATCTTTAGATGCTCCTCAGCTTTGATGCAGTCTGAGTGTTTCCCTGCATTCCACCCCTCTCAAAAGTCAAGGGTGCATCAATATGACATTCTACATGTAACAGGGCACAAGTACCTGTAGTTAACAAACCAAGAACCTGTAGTTTTACAAGACCATTTTTTTTTTTTTCTATTGAACAGTTTCATCCATAAGCAATATCAAAGCACCTAACATTTAAAGTTTGGGCCATATGTTGAGCAAGGACTTTAGCCTGGAAGTCTAGGTCTATGGTCTTTGTCCCTGGTCAGAAACTGTTCCTGACAGCATCCCACATGCAGCAGTCAATATTTTTAGTCAGATGCCATTCCTAGCAGTCAACCATTGCAATGCCTGCTGAGGCATCTGTGAAGCCTTTTCCCCAAGAGGAGGGGCTTATGTTCTGAACCATGATACCCATCACGGGCAGCTTTTTGACTATGTTCCTATATATACCACCGAAGGTCAGCACCCCATAAGGGACAGAGCCCCATCTATCACTCCTGAGCTGCCAAGATGACAGCAGAGCAACAGCTCCCTCAAGATGGCCCAATTGACCATGCACACATGTAGGGGGCCTTCTTCATGCATCACAAGTAATCACACTGTCTGAAGCTCTGCCCATTGGCTTGACTGACCTGCTCCTGTTTCAAACCAGAGTGCTTCTGTATTGGGCTGGACAGTGACTGCTGTCCATTTCGAGGTTGGGTCATGGCTAAACCCATCAATACATCTGTCATCAGACAAAGCTCCCTCTTCCTTCTGCATAGGGACAAGGGATCAAGTCCTGCAGTCCAACCCATCTCCCGGATGGGTTCCTAGGCTATATATATCACGAGTCCAGAATCTATTGCCAGTTCAGCTGCCACTGGGCTAGCTGAGAAAGAGGCCCATTGTTGGAAGTACATCCCCCAATACATGAGAGTGGGGACCTGTGTCACCCCACCCAGGATGGGCTGTCATGTCCTTACCCAGACCTTATCTGCCCTGTGCTTCCTCACAGACGTGCAGAGCAGCATACAACACTGCTGTTTCTCAGACAGGGAATGCCAGCTCTCAGCTCCCTTCCACAGCTCTAACCAAAACCCCATAGGGTGCTTCTGCTTCCCCTGTTCTTGCCACAGGTCCTAGCCAAATCCATTGTCATTCACATTGAAGGGCTTGCACTTGTGCAACGGCCCTCTTTGAGTCTTAGAAAGCAGCTTCTGCTGTGTCCATGCAGACCATGTCATGCCCTTTTTGGTCATCTGGTGTAATGGGTACAGCAGGAGAGGTGGGTGTAATACATCTGCTGAAAACCTAGCAAGCCCACATAGGCCTGTAATTGCCATACTGTCATGGGTCTGGTCTTACCGACCATATAACACCCAATAATCTGACAGACAGGCCAGGTCCCTGGACCTTACCTTTTTTATGGCCCACCCCGATGTCAACAAAGCTTCACTCAGACTGTGTACAGAAGCTTTCAAGTCTGCAAGGCAATCAGAGGTTAACATACTATCAATGCAATGAAATAGTGACACGGAGTGTGGCTTGGTCCAGGTGGCCAAGTCCTGGACCACCAGGCCAGGACACAAAGTTGGGCTTTGCAAATAGCCTTGTCTGGAAGGTACACTGCCTGCCTTCCTAGGTGAAGGCAAATTGGTCTTGACTGCCAGCATCAGGATAAGACTTCAGTCATTTGCCATGTCCTGTCTGGCTTCTAAGGGCCATACCTCAGGGCTCTGTGCAGGGAGTGTAATCCCTGCTTTTTCCAATTTCAAGCCTATTCTATCTCCAAATAGCCTTCAGGTACTGCTTTACCCACACAACCCACATGACCTGTGGAAAAGTCAGGGGATTCATGCTGTGGACGGCCTCAGACTATGGCTTTTACCATGCAAATTTGCTACTGAATTCTCCAGGCATGATGTCAAGCCAAGCACCCATCAGTACATCTACCTCCAGTAGATTTTCAGCAACCAAGGAAACATAAACATCATACAGGCCTGGGGGCAAGCACCCAACACCCAAAGTCACCGGGATCTGCTAAACCATGATGTAGTGACCTCCGAACCCTTCTGTGCACACAGTAGGGTCCTATAAAATGGTCTGGGTTGCATATATTAGCACTGACTCAGCCACAGCACCTACCAACACTAGTATGGCTGCACATTCCTTGGGGACCAGTAAATAATTGATTCTACTTGCTGCCTCCAATCTTCCAGGACTCCCAAGACCTGGATAGCACAGCGTACCTCTAACCAGGGTGAAAGGAGGCCAGCACCATTTCTTCCTGCTTTACTGGGGCTGCTTTGGCCTCCTGGCCCTGACCAAGCAGCACATCTAGAGGCTGTCTAACAGCTAGGCCAGCAGCCAGCAGGTCCATTCCGCTCCAGTGCTGACCGACCTTCAGTGGCCCCACCGCCTGTCCTCATGGGGATGGCTCCATTTGCCTGGGCCACCTTTCTTTTTCTCCTTTGTAGTGCAGTATTTACAGATCTCACCTTACGTTGGGGCTTTCCTTCTGAGTCTCCCAGTCTGGCCAAGCCATCTATAGCATCGTGGCCTGAGTGATCCTGGGCTGGAAGAGCTCCCACTAATGTTAAAGTACCATCTGGCCCACTTGCCAGGACCATGTCCTCTGGGCCTGCCATCAGCAGTTCCTCATCTGGGCTATGGCCCCTCAATGGCTGCATGCTCATTTCACTGAGCATTACCAAATCTAGAGACTTGCTCCAGCAGGTCACCTAGGTTCTCCCAAACCAGGTGAGCCACTGCCATCAACTAATTCATCACAGTCTGATTATCTGCCCCTCAGGCATCCTCTGTACATCCTGCAGAACCTGTCTCATAGATGAGGTCCTGGCTAGGCTCATGATTTGGGCTGTCTCCTGTGGGAGATTCTCAGTGCCACCGTCCCACAGCTGTAGTAGCCACGCAGCATTGAATTGTTTTGTTAGCTCCCCTAGCTCTATCGCTGCACAGGTCATGTATGTTGTGAGCCTGGTAGAGGGTGGCAGCCTCTGTCTTCCTCCCTGGACTAGGGGTTCCTCCACCTTAACTTTTTGATGAATAGCCAGCCTAGCATGAAAAACCAGGGGATTTTCCAGAGGATTTTCCGGACCTGAGGACTTTCGCTTCTGGATACATTTCTGGAGGAGGTTGAACTTCACCTGGCAATATGAGCTCCACACAGCTGGCCATTGCTCAAGGTCCTCCTCTATCTACCGCACTGGACTGCTTGCCAGACAAGTCCACCTGCCTCTCAATTTACACAGCAGAAGAGAGTGAAGAACAGCCAAGCCTCCTATCCTGCCGTTTCATGGTGGTGGGAGAGAAATTTATCTATCACTTCCAAAGCTTGCGAGACGTCCTCAGGCACCAAACCGACTGTCTCCCAGTCTTCTGGGCCCTTTTATTTTTTATTTTTATTTTTTTTTGTCTTTTTGAGACAGGGTCTCGCTATGCAGTTCAGGCTGGCTTTAAGCTCACTTTGTAGCTCAGGCTGGTCTCGAACTCACAACAATCCTCCTGTCTCAGCCTCCCGAGTGCTGGGATTACAGGCATGCGCCACCACGCCCGGCTTCTGGGCCCTTTTAAATTGTCAAGAATGTGGCTACAGGCAGCCGTGACAAGGCCAGGGTCACCTATCAGCCCTTCCCAGGGCTCTCCCTGTGGAAATAGCACCAAAGCCCCACTCACCTCAGCGTCACAAGTATGCCAGTGGTCAGCCCACCTGGGGGCCCAAGGGATATTTTCAAGGGTGAGGTCCCAACCCTGAAGAATGCATGTGTGCAAGACATCAGCAGCAACAGCAGGCGGCATGGAGCAGAGCAGGGCAGAAGAGTGACGGCCACCTGCATCGTTATTGTATCATTCTTACACAGGTTATCTCATGTTTACATTCTTACAGAATCATGCATGTGTACCTGTACTGTTGTGGCTATGTAACTGTGCACCTGCTAGACAAATAGGGTCACATTTTCAGCTGTCTTTAGACACCCTGAGCCTCGAAGCATTCTGAGTGTTCCCTGCAGTAGCTGTTAGTCAAATAGTTAAAATTCTTAAAAATGTTTAGTTTAGTGCTACTGGGACCTATCCCACATGATATGGGATTCATTAATTCATTTTTACAGCCTTTAGCCCACCTGTTGTCTTAGGCAGTAGCAAAAGTTTCACCTGTAGGTACTCACTGGCCCACTGGACTAAAGACCTGATACCTTAAATAAAAATACTGCCACGGGGAAGATATTTCTTCATGGTTTATTTGGTAGTTTTAGAGATTATAAAATGCTTAACTGTTCTTATCTCCCTCCTCTGCAACAATGTCTCTGTCAGAGATCATCATTGACCATTTTGCAGTTGGAGAAACTGAGGCTTTAAGAAATGAACTGATTTATCTTAGGGTTCACATTGTGCAAGGGCCTGAGGAGAGCAGAAGCCCAGGCCTATCCTTCCTTACTTGTGTTTTCCAAACTGGTAGGACTTTCTAGCAGCCACAGGAGAACATCAAAATGCATGAGCTCTCCTAGTGTGAGATTTCCATTTCAATTCTCCCTCTAATGTTTTAGTTTTGTCAAGGGTAAAGTTTCACCTGTGCTAATCTTTAATTCCACTCACTTGCTAATTCTTCTATTCAGAGACCAAGGAAGTACTGTACAATTGCAGGCTCAGGAACTTTTGGTAAGCAAGGCCGAGAAGCTGGAAGCTATTTTCGTTGTTCTGCTTTACGTATAAGTGATTTCCCATTTATGTTGAGATATTAAGTGTTATTTGAAATAAATTTAATTTTCAAGAAAGTATTGATTTAAAGTAAATACTAAATGAATAATAACATGGGTGATTTGTGGTTTTCTTTTTTGTGCAGGGTCTCACTATGCAGCCTGGACAGGTAGCGATCCTCCTGTTCTCAGTCTCCCCAGTGCTGGGATTATAGGCTTATGCCACCACACTCGGTCTTGGTGGCCAGATCAGTGTGCCCAGGGGTGGGGCCAATGTGGTGTCAGGGATTGGAACCCAGCTCCTGTGATTGCCTAAGCAGGCACTTAGTCCACCGAGCTACCTCACTGGCCCAGGTATTTTCAAATCATGAAAATGATCACCTGTATTATTGCTATAATCTAAGAACCCTTCACAGACCAAGCAAATAGCAAGAGACTAGTGTGTGCTATGTCATTTCCCTGGAAGAAATGGTGCTCTCATTTTTTTTCTCTTGTCCAAGAAGAAAGAGAAATGGGTTGGGCGCTGCGTCATGTAAGACATGGTGATGAGATTGTAAGATGCTCATTGTCAAGCCAAAGTTTAGTGACTGCTTCCAGTCGTAAAGGGTGTTTCCAAAGCTTTTTTGAGAAGAAAAAAATAAAGCTAGTTGCAAGAATACCAGCTATTCCTTCTTTGGTAAGAATGTACTTTATTATGGCACTGTATTTTCATTTACTTATTTTTGTGTGACTGCATGTGAGTGAAAATGCTCTTTTTTTGTTGATTAGTTGATGTCAGTAGTTGGCCATTGTTTATTGTGATTTTCCAGTTCTTTAGTTGGCAAATCAAAAGGCTGACAACCTATCTTAATAAAGTCCCTCCCCTCACTTAGTCTGCACACCACTGAACCTCTCCTCTAGGTGATTTCTATTGCAGGAAACAGCTTGCCACCTATTGCTAAAGGAAAAAGCTATTGATAGACCCAGCACTATACTTGTGGTTGCTCCAGTTTACAGCAGCAAGCCATAAATCCTTTTGAGCCCAGCCACTGCTGCTTACTGTTAGGGGGATCGTTCTTTCTGTCCAGTGTAACTAAAGAGGTGGGAGATTAGTGAAATAAGATAGCTGTTAAATTAAAGAGGACAAAAGTTCGAGTTTCAAGGAGGCTGTTACAAAAATAAACATGCAGACCAATCTCCCCAAACTTCTAGACTAATGTATGGCTCAGTGACCTTGCAGTCTTTCTTGAGTTTGGGGGAACTGACAACCCACTGGAAGTGACGGCCCTGTCCTTCCATACTCTGATACCAAAAATGAAAGCAGATAGAGCAGGCTATTTGACATAGTAATCCTCTTTCCATTCATTTGTTTCAGAAAATACCAAAACTGGGCACAAATAATTAATTATAGGGGTATCTATCAAAAACATCTCTTATATTAGAAAAGTTACATGCAACTTAAACATCCAACAGCATAGGGTTGGCTGGATAAATAATTCATGTGTTAGAACACTGTCTAAATATATGATGATATATTATACAAAAATACTTAATGTTATATATGCCTATTTAAATATATTAGGTGGGAAAGTACAAGAGTATACAGGTACAGAGTATTTGACATAATGTGGCTTAATTTCCTTTAAAAGATCGGTATATGATACAATACTTCTTAATGGTAAAATAATGGATATATTCTGCTTTCTTCTTTTATTTTAAGAATGTTTTCACTGGGTGTGGTGATGCACACCTGTAATCTCAGCACTCATCTCGGACTGAGAGGAGAGTTGCCGTGAGTTCGAGACCAGCCTGAACTGCAGGATGAGATCATTTCTCAAAAAGACAAGAAAGACACACCAAAAGGCATCCTTTCTAAATTGTCAAATGTCTACAATGAAAACGTGCAATGGCTCCTTTAAGGAAAAAGAGGCATTCTTTAAATTGGCCCCATTTAACCTATTTAAAGTGGGTCACCAACCCTATCCATAAGCTTGAAAGTATGCATTTGTGGACTTGCATTTGCAGTGCTGACGTGCTTCCCCTAGAACCAAAGGGAGACACGAAACCTCTCTGCAAACTCTTTGTAGATTCCCATCTGTGACTTGATAAATATTTGATGCAGTGGCCAGCCAACATCCCTACATTAGTGAAACTTCTGCCCAGGAGCAACTGCACAGCTCTCAGCGATGAGATCGGAGGAAGTTAAAAAGAGTGTATTCATTAGCTACTTCAAAGGGTTTGGTTTTTTTATCTGGCAGTTTTGCAGACTGGATTATTGGTCCTGCTGTCTACTGCAGGAGGACCGAAAAACACACTGCTGCAAGGGGGAGCCCGCTTTTTCCCTTAACAATGCTTTGCTTCCTTTGTGTCCATAGCCCAGAGCAAATGCAACATAAATCACCCCTGTATTCCCCTTGATTAAGCAGCTGTGAGTATCTAAGTTGAGTTTAGTATCTGCCCGGGAAATCTGATGCCAAAACCCCTCAGTCTGGTCCCCATATCTGATGTAGATTTATACAATGAGATGAACCCACTTGTTTTCTCTCCATTTTGGGGTACAATCAATAATTTCAAGAAGTCTGTCCTGTTCCTACAGTACCCAGCACTTAGAGCCAAATGAATATTTATTGAACGGAATATAGTTTTCTTGATATTACTGCTGCAGAGAACATAGAAAACTATAGTACTACAGGTGATCATATTTGAAAGTTTCCTCCGTCCGTGGCTGGAAACCCTGCCCCTCATAACTCTCCAAGGACAGCTGGCTACCTGTGACAGAATTTACCTGCCTTTAATCAAACGTAGACTTGGAAATGGCTGGGGAAACTGAGCGACATAGAAAATGAACAGGGCAGGGGCTTAGCTAAGTCAGGAGGATGTTGATCCCACACCTGGTCTCACCCAGTTTCTCTCATTATCTCCTGCTTCTTTGAGGTCTGCCTCTTTGCCCCCATTCTGCAGGGCCTGGCTCTGCACTCAGGGTCGGTGAACCCCTCCGTGGTGGTCATGGATGGCAGTTTAAGGCTCTGTTCTTCAAAGCAGAAGTTCTTAAACTCCAAGGTGAACATGGCGTCTGGACTGAAGCAGCATTTGTTTAAATATCTAACATTTTTTGTATAATATATATGGTATGATTGGCTAGATTCGTGTTTTTATCCTAGCACTTAGGAGGCTGAGGGAGAAGGATCATATGTTTGAGGCCAGTCTGGGTGACTCACGGAGAACTTGTCTCAAAATAAAAGATTAAAAAGGGCTGGGGCTGTAGCTTAGTACTCTCCAGTTTAATCTTCAGTACTGGAGAAGAAGGAGGAGGGAGAGGACAAGGAGAATAAAGAGGAAGTGGAAAGAAGATGAGGATGTGGAGGAGGAGAAAGGAAAGGGAGGAGGAGAAGGAGGACAAGGGAGGAATAGAAGAAAGAGAATGGAGAAAAGTTTCTGTATGTTTTTGAAAAGACAACAAAAATCTTAAAAGACATCAATCATCTTTGGATTCAGTCTTTGGATTCCTGGGGGTTGAAAATTCACTTATGATCTAATGGGTTATTTTGGTGTTTAAAAAGCAAGCAAGCAAGCAAACAAACAAACATGAAAAATATCCCTGACTTATTTTTTATTTTACTTTTTTCTCTTTTTGAGACAAGGTCTCACTATGCAGTTCAGGCTGGCCTTAAGCTCATTTTGTAGTTCAGGCTGGTCTCGAACTCACAACAATCCGCCTCAGCCTCCCGAGTGCTGGGATTACAGGCCTGCGCCACCACGCCCGGCAATCCCTGACTTAATATTGCTCTCATTTTGCATATTCCTTTCATGGGTATTTGCATTTCTACTTTTTTTTTATTTTGAGACAGACAAGGTTTCAATGGAAAAGGGAATTATAGTGTAGTTGTCACATGTATAACTGAATTTCAGGTAGCAGGAATTGGGGCAAGGGATAGGTATTACTCAGCAGAGAGGCGTCACACCTATAAAGCCTGTTACCCTAGGGTTCCGTTAGTCCTTCACAGGTAGCTTGAGTTCAGGATGAGCCCGGGGTATATTCATTTGATTCAGCTGTGATCATGTTTAGGCAAGCAGCAACACCTCAAGCCTCAGGTGTACTAGTCCCAAAATAAAATTAGAAAATGTACCCCAAGTGTGTTGCCAAGTACTGTCACATGTCTGAGCCAGTGTCTAAAGGCTACTTAGCTCCTTAGCACTTAATAAATAGTAGTTTTAATTAGCATTAATTATAAAAGTGGCATAAACTCAATCTAATCCACCCTTGTATTTGTGAGCCTGGTACAAAATATAAATGAAGAACTATGTGTGTAAATATTGAGCTATAAACCAGCTAATAGGCTGTTGAATAGAATACATTCATCTTCCTGTCTCAGAAATAAGCATGGTTTAAGCCGGGCGTGGTGGCGCAGGCCTGTAATCCCAGCACTCGGGAGGCTGAGGCAGGAGGACTGTTGTGAGTTCAAGACCAGCCTGAGCTACAAAGTGAGCTTAAGGCCAGCCTGAACTTCATAGTGAGACCCTGTCTCAAAAAAGACAAAAAAAAAAAAAGAAAAAAAATTAAAAATTAAAAAAAAAATAAAGAAGCATGGTTTTATATGATGAGATATCAGCACAGGCAAATAATTAATATTTTGTACATATTTAAGAGTTGTGTGTTTTGGTTAATGTTTGGATGAGTAATTTAAAAGGCATATGTAATTCATACCTCACTACATATTTAGCACATTCATATTAGTTTTTCTTTGCTGGACTGGGGACTGAAGCCAGGGCCTTTGCACCGAGCTACATCTCCAGCCCTGCTGTTTTTCACTTAGAGACAGTCTCACCGATTCTCCAGGCTGGGTTCCAGCACAGTCCTTCCATGGTAGCCTCCCCGAGGGCTGAGATTTCAGGGGTGTACACCAGCGCTCCCAGCTTACAGTTACTTTTCTTGTCTTCATTTTAGCAAAATCACTAGTTACGTTATAATCAGGATGTTGACATAATGTATGTTCTAATAATAGTAATTCAACAACCTTTTTAGATCGTTGTATTCTTTTTAAAATTAATTTGATTAATATGGAAGCCTGTCGTAAAGTCACTGGCAACTGAGATTGCTGGTAAAGTTATTGTGACAACATTTGGCTACAGAAATCGACAATGAATTTTACATACCACATTCAAATAGAATAGTGAGGTCTTATGATCAACTTTGTTGTAGAAATATTACAAAATACTTTAATTTACATCATATAAACCTACCTTATATTGCATTTTTCACCTTCTCTAAGAGCAGTATATGGATTCATAAAAAAATAAATCTTGCAATTTCTTTTAACAAAATAGTTAACAAAACCCAGTATGGCTGGATTATTGGAAAGGAAACAGCAACGAAAAGAATAGTGATGCGGATGCGACCGCAGATCCTGATAAATCAGCTTCGTTGGATCAGGAAACGCCTGGCAGATCCGTGGAGCGCGCACCCGTGTTTGGTGGATGCAGAGGCCCGGCCTTGGGCGATGTGCGCGATGGACCCTGCTCCTTCCTGGCGCTGCCCTCTGCCCTGCTTCTCAGCCGCCCTGGGCCCCCAGCTTTGCCCTGCCGCTGCCGCCAGCCTTGAGTCGGAAGCCTTTCTGCCTCGGAGCTTGCAGACTACAGATGGACGGCATCTCCTGAAACGTGAGCTAAATGAAACTTCTCCTTTAAGTTGTAGGTGCTGGGGATTGAGTCTCGGTGATCGGAATGCTAATTCTGCGTTCTGTGACTTAATTAGACCTTTGAAACTGTACTTTGATCTTTAATAACTTCAAAAATAGTCTTGGGCCAGCCCGATAGCTCAACATACTAAAGCACCTACTTAGGCAGAGTGCAAACCCTGGGGTTCGATCCCCAGCTTGCTGTGCGGGCCCCGCCCCTCAGGGTACGCTGAGGAGGCAACTGAGATTGGGCATGGTGGCAGAGCCTGTAATCCCAGCACTTGGGAGGCTGAAGACAGGAGGATCACTATGCAGTGAGACCCTGTAGACCCTGCACTAAAATACAAAAAAAAAAAAAAAAAAAAAAAAAAAAAAAAAAAAAAAAAAAAAAAAAAAGTCTCAATGGAAATTAATATGGGGACATGAATATGTAAATATTCTTCTTTATAGGGAGTGAACACTTTTGTTACTTATTCTGATTTTCTTATATTTTGTAGGAAGGTCCCATTTGTTATGTACTTATGCCCCATTTATTTCAGTTTAGAGCAACTAGTTTCCCTAAATTGAGAAAATTAGTCCAGGCATGGTGATACACACCTATAATCCCAGCACTGGGGAGACTGAGACAGAAGGATCACTAAAATCCGAGCTGCGTAGTGAGACCCTGTACCAAATACACAAACTAAAAAAAATTACCATTTATTTATTTATTTTTATTTAGTACAGGATCTCTCTATGAAGTGGGACTCTAGTGATCCTCCAGCATGTACCACCACGTCCGGTTTGAAAAAATTACTCTTTATTTTTTTATTTTTTATTTATTTATTTATTTATTTATTTATTTATTTATTTATTTTTTGTCTTTTTGAGGCAGGGTCTCGCTATGCAGCTCAGGCTGGCCTTAAGCTCACTTTGTAGCTCAGGCTGGTCTCGAACTCACAACAATCCTCCTGCCTCAGCCTCCCGAGTGCTGGGATTACAGGCATGCGCCACCACGCAAAATTACTCTTTAAAAGGCACAGAGTCATTATTGGTTTGAGTTTTGGAATCCTGAATGTTTTTGCTAATGTTATTAAATAACTGTTCACACCAAATAACTATGGATAGTATACATTAAAAAAGTAAATATCTGCCAGAGATTACAACTGACTCTTATTCAAGATTTTATTTACTTAACTAATACATAAAAACAAGCAGGAGTGGTAGCATAGGCCTGTAAACCCAGCACTTGGGAGGCTGAGGCAGGAGGATTGCTGCAAGTTTGAGGCCAGCCTGAGCTACACAATGAGTCCAAGGGCAGCCTTAACTAAGTAATGAGACATGATCTCCAAAAAATTGAAAAAAAGAAAACATTAAAAAAATACAAAGTGCATGTACGAGCAGGGTACCAAATAACATCCAGTGCATTATACACTGTGTAACTAGGTTAAATATATCTGTCTCCTCAAATATTTACAATTACTTTATGGGAAAGACATTCAAAGTTCTTTCCTCTTGCTGTTTGAGATAGTACAACAGAACTGCATCTTACTGGGCAATAACACTGTAGAACTACTTCCACTGAACTGGGACATAGTCCCCATTTCATAAGCTAACTAACTTCTACCCTGCCCCTACCCATCCACCCCTTGTATCCATGTTGCTTCAAATGACAGGGTTTTATTCTTTTTATAGATAAGCAGTATTCCCTTAGGTATACACACTGCATTTTGTTCAACCATTTATCTGTTGATGGATATGACTCTGGATACACCCACCATCCCCCCCAAAAGAGGGGGGAGGGGACACCATGGCTGAATGGACAACAAGCCTTGTTCAGAGCTACTCAGATAAATTCAACAAAAATACAACAGGAGCAGAGGACCTGACACATCACAGCATCCTGCCCCACGCTACAACAACCAGCCTGAGAGGACAGAGACCCGGGAGTGGAGGGGGAGCACAGAAGGCTGAACAAGGACCAGGAAGAGCCACAGCAGCACGGGGCTGGGATCAGCCCTGTCTGGGTCTGAAGACAGCGCAGCAAGCGGAAGAGGGATGCCGCCAAGAGGGCCAGGTCAGGAGAGGGAGGTCGCTGAGCGGTGTACACCGAGTACCGGCTGAAGCCTCAGGCCCAGGCCCACGCTTCTGGGGCCTGCAGTGACCGTGGGAGTGCAGGTGTTGCTTCATGAGCTTATTGTATTTCCTCTGGATGCACCGATCCCTGAAACTAGAACTGCTGAATTTTACAGTGGCCCAATTTTTACTTCTTTAGAGAAAGTCCCATGTGTTCTTTTGTAATGGCTGTATTAATTTACATTCCCACAGACAGTGTGGAAGAGCTCCCTTTTCTCAGCACTCTTACCACCATCGACTGTTTTAGTCTTTTTACTGGGGTGAGGTTATGTGCACTGTAGTTGTGATTTGCATTTCTCTCATGATTCTTGACGGTAAGCATTTTTTCATGGACCTTATGAACACCTATCTTTTCTTATTTATTTTTATTTTTATATTGAACTATTTTGTGGAACTGGGGATTGAACTCAGGCCCTTGCGCTTGCCAGGGAAGCACTTATTCTACTGAGCCATCTCTATAGCCTCTATATTTTCTTTTTTAAAAAAGCATATTTAGATTTATTAGTCATTTTGTTAGCACATTAAGTGTTCAAATTAATAGGGTTCATTGTGTGCATTATTGCCCATTTTGAAATCTTTTTTTTTTTAATTATTGAACTTTTGGAGTTCTTTATATGTTCTGGAGATCAATCCCTTTCCAGATATATACATTACAAATATCTTCTAACCTTCTGTAAGTTGTCTCTGCACTCTGCTGATTGAATTCTTTCATTTGCTATGCAGAACATTCTGTTTTATATAATCTTATTTACCTATTTTAGCTTTTATTACCTGTATTTTGGGGATCTTGTCAAAAAAAATCCTTGCATATTGTAATATCTTAGAGAATTTACTGTGTCTTTTGTGTAAATTATAAATGCTTCCTCTAGAAGCTTGATGCCTTTGGTTCTTAAGGCTAAGTGTTTAACCCACTTTGACTTGATTTTTATAACTAGTGAGAGACACAGGGCTAGCATCCTTCTCTGCGGTTCATGTCCAAATTTCCCAACACTATTTATCGAAGACTCCCTTTTCGGCAATGCCTATTCTTAGCATCACTGTTCAAAGTCACTTTGCATCCCCATAAGCCAGAGGTGGTGAACCTAGGGTGCGCACCTTGACGTGGGCTCTTTGTGCCACTGACAGCTCTAAGAGGTTCATCATCACTGGTCCAGCTTTGTACTGGCATGGAGGCTCTGGGTGTCTGCTCTCATGCCAGCACAAAGCCGTTCTGATTAATACAGATTGTGGTAAAATCAGGAAGTACAACGCCACCTGCTTTGTTCATTGTGCTCAATATAGCTTTGGATAGTTGGGTTCTTTTTTTGGGGGAGGGATCTGGCTCAGGCCACCTTAAGGGCAGGTCTGGTAAGGCATGTGGAGCTGGGTATCAAACTGCGGTATCCTGTGCCTCACTGCATTTGCGTAAGCAGGCGCTTAAACAACTGAGCTAACTGGCAGGCCCCCTCCATATAAATTTTAGAAGTGTTTTTCTTTTCTAGTTTCCTAAAGAGTACCATTTGTATTTTGATAAGAGTTACACTGAATCTGTAAGTGGCTTTGGATACTACGGACATTTTACCACTATTGATGTTCCAATCCATGAATGTGGGATGTCTTCTCACTTTTTTGTATCACTTTCAATTGCTTTCATCAATATTTTTTTTGCTATTGTAAGTGAGATTGCTTTCTAAATGATGGGGGTCGTAATTGAGAGTGCTTTCTTGGTTTTTATTTCAGATAATTTGCTATTGGCTTATAGCAACACTAATACTTTTGTATACTGAATTTGTTTCCTGCAATTTGCTTAATTCATTTACTTTTTATTTTTTATATGTTTGATACAGGGTCTACAGCATTTCACTACACAGATTGGACTCTCATAGTGATTCTCCTGTTTTCAGCCTCCCAAGCCCTGGGATTACAGGTATGCCCCTCCACACCCAGTCTCAATTGCTCTCTCAGCATGCCCTGGGGGTGGAACTGGCATGGCAGGCCAGGGATTGAACCCAGTCCCTGCATCTGCCTAAGCAGGCACGTTAGTCCACTGAGCTATCTGGGCAGCCCTGAATCCATTTGTTCTAATAATTTTACAGAGTTTTTATGATTTTCTGCATTTAAGATTTTGCCATATGTAGAAACAGTATGATTTCAAGGTTGGATGCTCTTTATTTCTCTTGCTTGATGTTCTGACTAGGATGTCCAGAACCATGGTGAATAAAACTGGTGAAAAGTCAGCATCTTTATCTTATTTCATATGTTTGACATCTTTGAGCTTTCTCCCATTCAGTAGAATGTTAGTTGTTGGCTTATTATAAATGACCTCTATTATTTTGCTGTGTAATTTGCATACCTAACATGTTCAACATTTTTAATCACAAAGGGTGTCGAATTATTTATTTATTTTTAAACAAGGTCTCATGAAGTCACCAAGTTACCCAGGCCAGGGTCAAGTTGTGATTCTCCTGCCTCAGCCTCCTAGAGTGCTGGGGTTATAGCCATGTACCACCACACCCAATTCTTGGAATTGAATCTTATTTAATACCTTTTCTGCATCCATTAAGATGACCACAGTTTTTGTCCTTTAGTTTGTTGATAGGGTGTGTACCATATTATTGACTTGCATGTTATGATCAAGTGATCATGGTGAATACTCTTTCTAAGATGCTTGTAGCTTTAGTTTGCTTGTATTTGACTGAGGATTGCATTTTCATTTATGTTCTTGTTTGTTTGTTTTTTCAGTACCAGGGACTGAACTCAGGATCCTGTGCTTGCCAGGCAGGCACTTATTCTGCTGAGCTATCTCGCTGGCCCTTGCTTCATTTATGTTCATCAGGGATATTGGGGTCACCTTTTATTTTCCACATTCTTCTCATCCATTGTGTTATTTTGTATAAATTATAAATGCTATTGTTTTAAGAGCATCTAGTCAGCATTTCTTTTGTCTGTACAAATGTGGCTGTAGGAACCAATGGCACAGTTTTCATCAAGATGTTTTATCTTTGGACAGATACAGAAAATGTTCCATGTCACCACTGATGCCAAAGATGCCAGTATGCATTGGCATAGCTGAGATCATGTTTCAATAAGGAGCTCCAATTATGCATTGTATTTGGCTCCAAACAATAATCCTAGGCTGGAGAGATACCCTGACAGTATAAACATCTGCCTGGCAAGCTCAAGGTCCCGGGTTTGGTACCCAGTACTGGTTCTGCATGCCATGCAGGCCCCAGAACCAGGAGCTGTGGTATATGCCTGTAATACCAGAACTAGAGAGTCTGAGACAGGAGGATCACTACAAATATGAACTGCATAGGAAGGCCTTGTATCAAAAATAAGTAAATACAGGCCAGGAAGATAGCTTGGTGGAATAAGTGCTTGCCTGGCAAGTGCAAGGTCCTGAGTTCAATCCTTGGTACTGCAAAAAATAAAAAATGAAAAATTAATTAATTAATTAAATTAAAAATAATAATTATTTTCCTTACTGGCACAATTATTAGCTTGCTCTCATTCTTCTTTTAAATCAGGGTCTTTAGTTTAAGGGTTTCCCTTCAAATTTTAATGTTTAAAATTGATATAAAATCATTAACACACTTAATTTTGACTGCCTCAAATTTTATTTTCTGATAGTTTGAAAACATACATAATAAGTATTAGTTGCTTATTATGATTTTCTGGGCATAAATTAAAATGAGCTTCTTAATTTAAAAATGTGTATCTATGTTTGTCTCACTTTTCTCCTGTTGCTGGAAAAAAATACCCAACACCCAAAATTAGGGAAGGAAAGGTTTATTTAGTTCACATACTTTTTTCAGGGTCACCTTCGAACAAACAGTAAAGATCTACAATTTTTATCTTTCTTCTCAAATTTGACAATTTTCTGCAATTTCTTTATCTTTCTTGGGTAGAGCAGACTTGAATCTGTTTCTTCTCTTTTGTTAACCAGGATATGAAAACCTTTTTCTATTATCATGTCCTGATCATAAAAATCCTGCATTAGCAAAGAGCATAAAGTAACACATTTTGTCCAACCTATCCAAATTTCAGATTTACAAAGAATATGTTTCTTGCTTATTTTCATTGTCTTGTTCAGTAACTACATTTTTTTTTTTGTAACGTACATTTTAAATTATAGGCAGCCAGGCTTAGCCAAAGACTGCTTAACTTCATATTTACAATTGAAAAAATGGAAACAGACCAATTCTTTAAATCTATTCCACTTTCTGTCTTTGATTTTTCTGAGTTTTACTTTCATATTTTGCAGTCTTGTCACCATTTCAATTCATTCTTTATTTTTGGTGGACCCAGGGGTTGAACTCAGGCCCTTACACTTGCCAGGCAAGCACTTATTCTACTGAGCCATCTGGCTGGCCCCATCAATTCATTCTTGTTCTCATTCATCTAAAGAATTAAAAGATGAAACCTAATCATATCAAATTTAAATATACTTTATAGAATGAGATTATTAATATATAAAAATTAAAATTATTTTTATAGAACCTCAAAAAGTTATTTATATTCTTCTAAAATAACCAAAATAATCAGTGGAAATTTAAGGACAAAAGGCAAACAATAGTTAATGAACATTAAAATTTAAATAAATGTATTCAAATAAAGCTTAGTTTTTTTTTTTAATTATATGTACTTGGTACAGGGTCTCACTATGCAGCTCAGACTCTAGTTGATCCTCCTGTTTTCAGCTTCCCCTCGCTGTGATTTCAGTTGTGCACCCCAGGTCTGGACTCTGCTGGTGGGTCAGTGCACCCTGAGGGTAGTCCTGGAGTGGCATGTAGGACCTGGGATCCAACTCCTGGCTCTGAGCTTGCCAAAGTAGCTGTTTAGTCTGTTGAGCTATCTTGCCAGCCCTTAAGGCTTAGTATTTATTCATTTTAGGTTTAATTCTTATTAATCAGTTTATAAGCATAAAATTACTTGCATTTGTCATAGTTAATGTCCATTTGTTGCTAATGAAAATATTGATATTTTCTCCATGTTTCCAGCATGCTGTATAAACTATGTAGAGAAAATTAAGACTATTACTTAATATTGCAAAATGTTCTTTTAACTGCCGTGTGTACCTACCATAGACCCACCAGTGATTTGTGAGTACTTACAGGTCTACAGACAGGAACTTGAAGAATGGGTGTTTCATGCTCCTGGAAGAACAAGCGCACAGTGAAATGCCTCAGCCTGTAGCGTCCCTGCCATCTGAGAAGAGCTGACCAATGCGCTTGCTTTTTCTCAAACCCAAATGTTGCATAGCTGCCCTTCTCACACTCCCGGCCCTGAGTCCTTCTGTGTCCTTCTGTGATGTCTGCGGCAGCACAACTCCCAGTTCTTCAGGACATCTGGATAAGGGCCTCTCTGATCTGAGGTCTGAAAGCACAAAATACAGAAGCACATGTTCTGCGGCCTGAGTGGTGTCAGTCACCACAGTAGGCGTTTGGGGTTATGGCCGCTCAGTGGCAGCAATGGGCACCTGATCCCATACAATCTTTAGTTAATGTTTCTTTCTTCACATGTTTACAATAGCCTTCCTTTCAACAGGGGGGCCAAGGTAGGAGCCCCTCTTGACCAGGGATGAGGGCCATGGTGTGCTCAGCACAAAGTCCAATGGTATTTACATGCATAACCCGCTTGAAAACAGGCCTGCAAGTACAGTACTACAAGTATAATACCCGAATAAATTGCCATGTAAACATATTGGTGTTTATTCTAGAAAAATGTTACACTAACGTACAAACATAATTTTAAATATAGATGAGAGGGATCAAAATATAAAATTTTGGTAAATTTTTTCTTTTTTAGTACATTGTACTTTCCATATTGTTACATACAATGTATTAATTTATTGTATGAAAGGAATAAAGATTTTTATTAAGCATTATAAGTTGTGTTCAATAGCCTCCAGGTACAGCGCATCCTTATCTATCAATAGCCAAGCCAGCTAGCTCAGTGGATGAAAACGCCTACGTAGGCAGACACGGGGCTGCAGTTCAGCCCCTCATGCTGCTGTGCCAGCCCCAGCTCCCCGGGGAGCGCTGAGATAGCAATTGAGACTAGGAGTTGTGGTGCACACCTGTAATTCCAGCGCTTGGGAAGCTGAAAACAGGAGGACGACTAGGAGTCTGATCTGTGTAATGCGATCCTTTAGACCCTGTACTGTACTGTACAAACAAACAAACAAACAAACAAACAAAAACAGTCAATGAGACTCAACAGCAGTTAATTCTTCATAATTCATAGGTCAGGGCAAAACTCCCTTCAACTTAAAGTAAAATTCTACTTATGGTAGTTTTTGCAGACGGGTTGGAATATCACGCCGCATCAGTAAATGGTAAGAGCATCAGAAAGATATGAAACAATGACATGAGATACCGATTTCAAATTGCCTAGAAAAATTAACAAAGAGATCAAAATGTTGGTAATATACTGCTTCTATTAAGTTTTTGATTGAAAGGTTCCTGAGAATAAGAAATTCACTTCCTACTATAGAAGGGGGAGAGTTTTTTTCAAGACCAAAAGGTTGTTTTCCTCACAGAATTTCATACTTTGATAATATGAAGGTATAAAATAGCAAGAAAGAATAATAATGCACACAATAGTGAATAAGCCAGAATAAGATCGATATTTGAAATAGTGAGACAATTTTTGGGGGTTCAAAAGAATGTAACAGAAGTCAATAATCATAAAAATTTTAAGGTCAGAACAAGATCAATCAGTAACTAAATTAACATCTTTTATAAGACTATTTAAATTGGTTAATTCTACCTTTTATTAATGTATAAGTTTTTGCACTAAATCTTTTTTGCCAATTTCTTCCTAATAGATACCTTTTATTCAAAAATTACCGTTTTGAAAACTATAGAGCAAATGCCTTTGTGTAGATAAGTTGGTTTCACTGTTCAATTCATGGCTACTTTAGGTCAATTACAGCTAATTTACAAGTGTTAGAAATGAGCTTCCATAAAATTGCTTAATCCTTGCTCCCATTTTTCACCTTCTAAAGGCTTTCCTGAAGATTTTTCTAACTAAGTTTTAGATGTAATCTTTACTCCCCAGAAATGGCAAAAAAATTATGAATTCATATTAATTAGAAACTTACAAGAAATTTAAAATATATATTTATGTGCTGAAATAATTTAGATTATATATTTATTTTATATATTTTTGTGATACACATATCTGACTTATGATACTATGTGTATGTACATGATCAAAATATTTATATATAGTGAGAATAAATCAGTACTTCTAAGTTTTGTTTGGAGCTAGGAAGTAGATCCAGGGCCCAGCTCCAGGTTTGGTTGATCCCAGGGTCTGTAGTCTCACCACCACAGCAGGCATTCTAGTGCTAATAGAACTTGGTGGAAGTAGACATTCATAGAGCACATAGTTTTTGAATGTAAGAAAGGATTTTTAAGTACAACAAACTGATCTCAGTGGTCACATTTAAGGGATAGAGAGAAATTAAGGAAAATAGTCAATGAGATTTTTGCATTCTCTATATGTGTTAACTTTTAAAACATGTGAAATGGGTTCATGTTGTACAAATATTTATCAAATTTTAAAAATGAGTGAAAAAGATCTTGTAACAGTTGGGTAAAACATGAGCACATGTTTACCACATCACTCAGCAATTTCATTCTTAGATATTTACCTAAGGAAAATGAAAACATATTCCTGAAAGATCTGTACACAAATGTCCCCAACAGCTTGATTCACAACTGCTCAAAGCTGGGAGCCGTCCACTGGAAGGAACAAGCTGTGCTACCTTCAAGAGTTCATAGCTCAATGGTGAAAAGTAGCAAACTAGTATGTGCAGGCATTATTTCTAGGTGTGTCTGCAGGGGAGTCTTTGGGCAAGATTAGCACTGCAATCAGCGGGTGTGGACTTCATAAAGCAGGCTATCCTTCCCTGGGTGAGTGGGCAGTAGCCAATCTGCAGGTGACCTGCACAGAACTAAACGGGCGGAGGACTCTGTCCTTCTGTTCCCTGTCTACCTGCTTGAAGAGGGAGGTCAGTCTTGTCCTGTTGTTGGACTGGGATTTGCACCATCAACTCTCCTACTTCTCAGGCCCTTTGACCTCTTACTTCCCTGGCTTTCTTGGTCATCAGCTTATTGATGGAAGATCTGCAGATCACAGGACTTTTTCACTTGCACAATTATATGAGCCAATTTTTCAGAACATAACCCCCCCCCCAAACATACACACTTGCACATGGGCTCTGTTCTTCTGGAGAACTATATATGTTATATATTTGCTTGTTTTTAGTGTATGTCCTGCTAAAGTGAGCACAATATTTGCTGATTTTTACAATGTAGGTGTTATGGCTTATATCCAGATGTCCTCCCAAACTTATAAGGGGAGCTTTTGAGAGTGACTGGGATCATGGACATGATACTGGATTAGTCTATTGGTTCGGTGGGTCAGCATAATTCTGGGTGTGGGTGGCAACCAGTAGGTTCGTAACCTGGATGGAATAGAAAAGGAAAGAAGGAAAGAAGGTTTGTTGCTTGTCATGAAATGGACTGTTTCTCCTTTGCCATACAACCTTGCCCTGGAGATAACTCACTGTATAAGATTTAAACCCCTATGAATTGTGAGCTGAAACAAACTTTTCCTCCTTTAAGTCCCGAACATTGGGTGATTTATCAACAGAAACTAACTAGATGAAACTAATAAAAGAAGTTTTTTTCTGAATTGTTTTTTCATGTAGTGCTAACTTCTGAATGATTTAAACATCCTAAAAATTACATTGAATCAGTAAGAATCAGAAACTTTAATTGAATATGAAGAGAAACAAATGAAACCTTTTCAAGGCTTTAAGGTTTTTAAAGATATCTTTATCTTAGAGCTGGCCACATAGCTCGGCAGAATAAAGCACTTACAAGCAGGCCCAGGGGGTTCGATCCCCTGGGCCTGCCCCTGGGGCACACTGAGCCAGCAATTGAGACTGGGCTTTAGTGGACTATATTCTAAGGATTTAAAATATATGCAGTCTTGAACTTTATTATCAGGTTAATTGACAAAGAGTGAAAGAGTAAATATGTTGGTGCTGGAAAACCAGGGTTCTCACTGGGGGCAAGGGGAAGAGAGAAATATGGGTTAAAAAAGAGGTAAGATGAGTGACAGGATTACAAATACTGTGATTTTTCTGCAGTTGATTCCAGAACAGCTTATTAATGGGTCCTAATAGAGGAAGAACTCTGGTGTTGGATTGGCAATGGGAGGTCAAGATGAATAGATGATTTTAAATAAAACATATTTCCTGACTTTGTCTGCTAAAAGGCAGGTACTGGTTTCTAACAACTAGTGAAAGGGATCAAGTTTCCTTGGGGAAGTGGCTGATGCAACGTGTGGATCAGGAAAACAGTAGACAAACCTGGGTGCTCCACTGCGAGGGGCCGAGAAGGGCTCGGAACTGGTAGGCAAGTGTATAAGAGTCAGAGTTCGGGTGGAAGGGCTGCTTTTGGACAAATCTGAAGCAAATTGAAAACCTGAAAGAGAATTAATAAAATGAATAATCTGAGTTTGTAGTAATTTTAAGAAAATTAAGGGCTGGCCTGACAGCTCAGCATCCTAAAGCACCTGCTTAGGTAGAGCACAGCAGCCGGCCCTGTGCCTGGGGCATGCTGGAACTGTGACTGGGTCTGGGCACGGCGGAGTGTGCCTGCAATCCCAGCACTCAGGAGGCTGAAAACAGGAGAATCACTGGGTCCAGTCTAGGCAGTGAGACTCTGTAGACCCTGTCCTAAAATATATATAGCCATCTATTAATGTAAAAGAGAAAGAATTAGAAAAATTGCATTTTTTTCTTTTTAGTAGTACCAGGGATTGAACTCAAGACCTCGTGCTTGCCAGGAAAGCACTTATTCCACTGAGCTATCTTCCCAACCCCCCCCAGACTGTAATTTTAACAATCACCATTGTAACTGTTAATCAAGGAAAAGTTTATAAATGGATTCTAAAACACTGGGTCAAACTTATTTGGGAAGATGATAGTTTTATATCATCAATCTGCCATCCCACAAACTATTTATTGATTATAAGGGTGTAAACTCTATCCGTGCAATGACGAACTCTAGGACATGATGTTAATTAACTAATTAATTAAATCTAGCATCAGTTATAATACAACTCAGTGGCATCTTGCATCAGTGTTCTTGTTGTTTGTTTTTGAGCATTGAGAGATCTTGTTAAAACTCCTTAGTTAATTCTAATTCTGGAAGGTGCTTTTGTTTGGCTTTCTGGTAGTAGGGGTTGAACCCAGGGTCACCGGCATGCTAGCAAGCACTGTACCACTGAGCTACAATCCCAGCTAATTCTGAAGAAACAACTAGACAACTGTGCAATATCCTATGAAAACAAAGATCTGGCTTGAAAGGTTATTTTACATTAAAAAATATTTTAGAATAAAGGAAACTATAGAGATGAGCTCATTAAAACAGTCTGGGATTCTTGATGAATCTCGGATAAGAACAAAACAAAACAAAAAGCAAAAAAACAAAAGCAAAAGCAAAAGAAGCAAGAGAGTTCCAGAGGACATTGGGAAATTTAGAGCCCATTAATAATTAGATAATAGAAGCAGTGTTAAAGCTATTATAGTAATAATTTAGTTTTATAGGTGAATGTTCATGTTTCTTAGAATACAAATGCTGAAATACTTTGGAGTAACCCCTCATAAAGTCTCTAATTTACTTTATCTAGAGACTTGCCAGTTGGTGACCTAGGGCCTAGGCAACCTGGCCTGAAAAGACAAGCTAGACTATCAGTCTGGATCCTTTTGGCTTCAAGTAACAGGATACCTGAGTCAAGGTAGCTTCAACTGAAAGGATACCTCATGTAATAAGAAGTCTAAAGGTAGCCCCAGGAATGGTTAATTCATCAGTTTAAGGCCAGCAGCACCTTCTTCGTCAGTTTTTATGGAGTTCTCTTGTCTTGACCTCAGGACTGCAAAATGATGGCCACAGTGTCGTCTCATGTCCTCACATGACATACGGAAAGCAGGCAGGAATAGGCGACTTCCCTCCCAGGCTCTTCTCTCTTATGTTGAAGATAGCACCTTTTCCTAAAAGCCAATTATGCTGCATTACCAGGGGCTGCTCACCTGAACACAGCAGGTGAGGGGTGCTGGGGGATGGAGAAGCACCAGTCAGTGTTTGGCCCCTGAGGCAATCAGACTCACTTGCTCAGGATTCTAAGCCAAGAAACCCAACCTGAGATTGTGTGAGGTTACGGTGATGGTGACTAGGTGGCCAGATGCTGAGCTCAAGGCATGATAAGGCCTGGCCATGTATAAGCCAAGAGTAAGACGAGGAAAAAACACACACAACAGAGAGTGAGGGGTTTGGTCGTGGAGAGAGGGAGAAGCCAATGGGTTGCATCAGTGAAGCTGTCTGTGGGGCTAGAACCTGCTCTTCAGCTGCCTGGATGCCTGATGTTTTCTGCTTGTGATTTCAGTACCAGGCCCCCTAAGATACACGAGTTAGAACTCTGTAGTTGCCAGTAACAGAAAAACGAATGAGCAAAAAGGCCTGCTCTCCTATGGAAAACAGCATTAGCTAGAAATGTTCAGGAAGCCCTTAAACTGCCAGAACCAGAAAGCACAGCCAGGGCTAGCCAGATAGCTCAGTGGATTAAAGTGCCTGCTGAGACAGATGCAGCAGCCTGGTTTGACCCTGGCATACCATGTGGCCCTGGCCCCTGGGGCACGCTGAGCTGGTGATTGAGACTGGTCCTGGTGGCTCACCCCTGTAATCCCAGTGCTTGAGAGGCTGAAAACTGGAGTATCACTAAGAGGCCAATCTGTGTAGTGAGATCCTGTAGACTCTGTCCTGAATACACTTTTAAAAAGAAAGAAAGAAAGCGCAGCCTAGCATCAGGTAGCTCCTTTCTGCTTCTCTCCTCCATATTTCTCAGTAGTGCATTTCATTTGAATTCCTTCCATCCTTCCTTTGTTTGTCTTAAAGACAGGTTAGGCTTGAACTCGCTGTGAAGCCCAAGGTAGCCTCAGACTTGTGATCCTCCTGCCTCACCCTCCTGAGTGCTAGGATTGCAGGATTACATCTCACCATGCCAGGCTCTGCAGTGCATTTCGTTCTTATCTCTTTAGTGTCTCTGTGACTCAGTCTCCTATTTTATCACACAGCCACCCATATCACCTGCATTTGCTTTAAGGCTTTGGCCTCACTAAGAACCCATGCAGTAGTCCATTCCCCAGGCCTGGTTTCAGATTCCTGGAGAAGAAAAGCTGAGAGGACAACACGAGGTCAGATGTCCCATTGGCCAAGTCTGTAGGCTTCAGGTCGCAGCACATAAGCAAAGAGTGAGGAGGAACAGTACTAGGAAAGAAAAAAGGTTCGCTAACTCGGGCTGAAAACATTCCATTGTGATCTATTTAATGTGATGGTTCTTAGGTTAGAGGTAGGAGCCAGGGGACATTAGGCAATGTCTCCAAAGATTGTCGCTAATTACAATCCAGGAGGGGCATGCACTGTTTGCATCTGAAGGGTAGAGGCCTGCACTGTTGCTGAGTATCCTAAAAGCAGGCTCCAGTTCTCAGGTGGAAAAGAACCTCCTGTCCACAATGTCAGCTGTGCTGAGATGGTGAACCTTGCCTGCCTTCTGATGCCAGCTGGTGTTGTCTCATCCAGCAGAGCATCTGTGCCCACGAGCATGCCCCATGCCTGGTAGGTGGTGTGGATGCAGGGAAGGCCCTGGGGTGCAGCTGGGGACCGAACTTTGAAGTTCAAGTGCACTTTCAGTGAAAGGGCCAAAGAGCCTGCAAGGGAAGGGGCATTGACGTTTTTGCCTTCTGGGGAGTGGGAAGGTGTTGAAAAGAGAAGCCGTAATGAGCGGAGACAGATGTAAGCCACCCTAAACACATGCAACTTGTGCTTGCAGGCATTAGCAGGGCAAGCAGCAGCTGCTTCGCTGGTGTCTGCTCTGTCCACACCGCATGGGAGAGCTGTAAATCCTTTATCCAGAGAGCTGTCGCCTGTGACACAGGCACCTTTGTTCCTTCACTAACCTGTCCAGTTAGGCGAGTGCAGGCTCCAGCAGTTCAGTTTCATTCCATACAACACCTGCTTGCGATCCGTGAGCAGCATTGTCAGACTGAAATCTTAGGAGTAAAAAAGTCAGTTCAGAATAGTTCTGAATGAAGAAGGCTCCAGGCCAGGACCAATCAGAATAAAGGGTTTGTAAGGCTGAGTGTTTTCCCGAAATTCTGGACAAACCTGAGCCTGCAATGTGGCCCCAAAGAGTCACAGGTTTTTTAAAGTTTTCTGGTCCGAGGGCCCCGGAAATCAGGAATTTAGGGTCTTTGCTGCCCTCTACTGACCACGGTGAAGAGGAGCAAGTGGTTTGACAGGAGGCGCTGAGGCTGTGCGAGGCGTGCTCACTGTTCTCATGGAAATCACAGTCCAGCCCGAGAGAAGGCTCCGGATAACTGAGCAAACAGAAAGAATGCAAAGCCTTCAAGAGTTGCTCCGAAGGCACCCACTTGATGAAGCGGGGAACGTCCAGAGGAGGCTGTTTGAGTTCAGCCTGGGAGCTCAGGCTAGGGACAAGAGAAGGTCAGCTGGGCCCCGACTCAGGACACACACTGGAGGGCAGTATACTGGGAAAGCTAGGGGGCAGGCAGGGACAGATCGCAGGAGGGTCAGCGGTTTGTGAAGGAACTTGGATTTTATGCTGGATAATTTTATTCAGAAAAGGAAGATTTCAAATGTCTTTATTCAGTACTGGGACTTTAGGGTTTTCAATTGAGCAACATATTTAGTCCTTATTATTTTGAGACAGGATATTTTTTTCTTTTTCTTTCTTTCTTTTTGAGACAGGCTGTCACTGTGTAGTTCAGGTTGGCCTTGAGCTCACTTTGTAGCCAAGTCTGGTCTGGGACTCACTAAGATTCTCCTGCCTCTGCCTTGCTAGTGCCAAGAGAGGTTCTTTGAAAATAACTACATTGACCAGGATGACTTTAAACTTTTGAATTTCTTGCCTCAGACTCACAGAGTGATCACTGGCCAAGCCTGGCTATCACCTTTGTGTTTCAAGGAGTATTCCTTACAATACTGCATACTTGTTATGGGTATAAGTAGTGGGTTTCCTTCCGGAAATGTCAGGAAAATGTAAAAGATGCATACATGAAGGAGGCACACTGCAAGAGGACAATGGGTGAACCAGGACTGAGGGACAGTATGGGGACTGGAGTTGGTGACGTGTGTAGGGTCAGGCTGGGGAACTGGGTGGAAATGAATGGGCTGGAGATAACGGTAGGGATGCAGCTTCAGCACCTGCTGGTGGATCGAGCGTGGAGGATGGCGACAGGGCTGCCAAGGCCGCAGAACAGGCAGATGGGCTCTGACGAGCACGTGAAGTGCACCAGCGCCTGCGACTCGGCTCCCAGCTCCTCGCAGGCCTGCAGGCAGGGCCCTTGGCACAATCTCGACCTTTTGGGCCTGCTCAGCCCAGTGAGTGTACCTGACAGGGCTTGGGGCAGGGTCCCTCGGATCAATGACCCCAAAGCCTTCTGCTAGCATAAAGCCTCCCTGAAATGTCCATCAGTGAGAATTACAGCCCTGCAGGCTCCTAAAGAGAGAGAGGTATTGTGACTTGCGGAGCCCACGGGGCCCGCGAGGACATCAAGCTCTCTTTCCAAGCTGTTTCAGTTCTGGGGAAGATGCGAATGGAGGACGTGGCGTGCTAGTCGAGGCCACAGTGGCCCTCAGCCTTCTGTGAAAGGCCAAGGTACCGGCCTGTCCGCGAGGCTTCCTCTGGCCAGGCTGGGGGCTGCTCCAGGGCGAGGCAGAGCGTGCTCCCAACCTGTGCCAACTCAGGAGCACAGGTGGTGGCAGCAGCAAACCTGGCCCCAGGCGGCCCCTGATCCTGGTGGATAAACAGCAGACTTTCCCAATCCTTGGCCCACCTGTCAGCTAAGTCGCCCGCATCCCAGGTGTTCTCCCTGCCGTGGGCGGTTCGCCTGCTCAGCGTTTGGCAATCCTTCGGCGCACCCCATATGTCTAACAGCCGCGACCCCAAGCCCTCTTCTTCCTTGCCTTTCATTTCCCTCTCTTTAATACCCAACAGCTAAAAAAATCACTGGGATCTGATGAGAAGCATGACATTGTGTGGGGGGGGGTCCTTGTCCTGGAGCTGAGCAGGAACAGGTGACATGAAGCTCCCACTCCAAAGTTCTTCAGCCAGCTGGCAGCCAGCGCGGCAAGCAATTGCTGGTGTGAGCTCTGCATCTGAACAGCAGAGCAGTGTCAACACACGATTGCCTGTTTATTTTTTGAGACAGGGTCTTGCTCTGTAGTTAAGTCTGGCCTTTAACTCACTTTGTCTCTAGGGTTGGCCTCCCAGCTTGTGGCAATCCTCCTGCCTCAACCTCCCAAGTGCTGGGATTACAGGTGGGCACCACCACCCGCGGCTGATCTTTTGTCATAGAATCACAATTCTAGGACATTGCTGCATGCTTGTTGAGAAAGCATTTTAGGAGCAAACCTCAATAACATCAGTAAATGCCAATAAACTCGATAAGTAATAAAGCCTGCTGAATAATAAACACTAATACATACCAATACATTTCTTCATCAGTTTTTTTTATCTGTGGCACAAACCCTGGAAATAATTCGCTCCAAAGTGTACAGCTGGTAATTGGCAGATCTAGGATTCGAACTGGGGCAGCCTAGGCAGGGGTGCTGCAGCTGTCCTTGTGTAATGACCACTTGCTTGTTGATACTGTAGCCTCAAAATGTGATCTGGAACAAAGTGCTGTGGGGAACCCAAATGCCCTTCCACTCTGTCTTTTTGGACTGGTCTTCTGCACCTTGTGTGCCTAATTCTAGCACATGCAAGACAGCCTGACCTAGGGGAAGGGGGACACATTCCCGCCTTTCTTCTGGGCTCCCCAGCTTCTGAGCTGTGGCTGGCTGGGGCTCTTACCATGGTCCTAAAGTTTCTTTTGCCACTTAGTATATCTCATGAAAGCATAAGCTCCTTAAAGACAGCAGTTGGGTCTTACTACAGTATTTCATCTCTTCCTGTAGAACTGTGTGAATTAGGAATATGCTTTCAATAAACATTATTGAAAAGAAGGAAAGTATCATGTCTTTATAGGTGAATTTCATAACAGTGATACACTTGGTCATTTATATATTAGCAGAATTACTTTGATGGAACAAGTCCTTCCACATAAATGGACTGCTGATCATTCTTGGAATTTCTGGAATTTTTTTATTTAAAATTTTGGGGGAGGCTGGGTGTGGAGGTACATGCCTATAATTCCAGCATTCTGGAGCTTGAGGCAGGAGGATCCTTGAGAGTTTGAGACCAGCCTGGGCTCCAAAGTGAGCTCAAGGCTGTCCTGCACTGTGCTGCATATTGAAATACTGTCTCAGTAAGACCAAAACAAAACACCAAAAAAATCCCCCATCAACCTTTTGAAGTTTTGATGTCTTGAGGCATGTAGGGTAACTGATCCCTTAATCCCTGCTCTCTGTCTTTCTTTCTCTCTTTCTTTTTCTTTTTGAAACAAGAGTCTCACTTTACAATTCAGGCTGGCCCTGAGCAATCCTTGCAGCCTAGGCTGGTCTTGAATTCACAGTGATCCTCCTGCCTCAGCTTCCTGAATGCTGGGATTACAGATGCGTTCCAGCACACCCAGCTGCTAAATCCCTACATTCTTTCACTTTCTGTTTTGTTCTAAAAATCCTATGGTGGGTCCTGGGAGATATCTTAGAGGCATAAGCAACTACTTGGCAAACGTAAGGTCCCCAGTTCAATCCTAGCCCCCCACCCCATGCCATGTCAGGCAGGAACCAGGAGTGATGGTGCATGCCTATAATCCCAGCATTTGGGGGGGGGGGGTTGAGACTGGAAGAGGATCACTGTGAGTTCAAGACCAGCCTGGGGGCTACAAAAGTGAGCACAAGGCCAGCCAGACCTGCATAGCAAGACTTTGTCTCAAAAGAAAAAAAAAAATCCTGTAGTATCTAATGATAGGAGAGCTTAGCAAGGAGTTTGGATATGACTCAGGATAAACAAAAGTCTAAAGTCAGAATAAATGTATATTGAATGTATTTCTGTGATCCCAGCTGAGCATTTCATCTAGAAAGGGGAACAGTGAATAGTGATCTCTTTGTTCATTTAGACTGAGTCAGAAATCTTTTTTTTTTTTAAATGTATTTAGTACAGGATCAACAGGGTCTCACTGCACAGATTGGACTCACAGTGATCCTTCTGTTTTGAGCCTCCCAAGCGCTGGGATTACAGGTGTGCACCATCACACCTAGTCAGAAATCTTAATGTGGCCCTTCAGGCCCAGTACACATTCAGAGTTAGTCAGTTTGATTCCAATTTTTCACAGCAGTGACTGCATGAATTTGTCCCTCCTCTCTGCCCAGGCTGTCACTGTCCAGGTGTCCCCAAGGTCCCCAGTTCAATCCCAGCCCCCACCCCATGCCATGTCAGGCAGGAACCAGGAGTGATGGTGCATGCCTATAATCCCAGCATTTGGGGGAGGGGTCAGTCTGCAGTGTGAGCTTCCTAGGAGGCAAATATGAATGTGTAGCTCCTCCACTGTAACCCTTCCATACTAACACGTTATCACCTCCAGAATGAAACACAACCTCCACCAGCCTTTCTAGGCTGAGTGATCCTTATTGTTCCTGAAATGACTTCCACAATGCTGTCCCTAATGATCCACAATGCTATCCCTTCCTGATCCTCACTTGGTTTTTCAGTTTCTATCTCCATAATAGAATCTCCTTCCAAACACAGATCCTATGTTTCTGCCTAAATTCTAAGCAATTACTTAATGATTTAGAGCTAATATTGTAGTGCAGGATCACCTGTGAGTTTAGACAACTAGCTTAACCATTCTAAACTCAGTTTTCTCACCTGTGAAATAGGATAAGAAGCTACTGTATTTGACTGTGTTATTGTTTATTTCTAGTTGTCCCCTGAAAACCTCATGCAGTCACTGGGGTGGACTTCTAGAGTTCGTGATTAATTCATAATCCAATGCTGGGATTGTGGGTGTGAGAGCTGCTGGGATTATGGGCATGAGTGCTACATCCTCAGATAGCCTGAATGCAATACAGAGGCTTGCCTCGCCTGGCCACCATGAACTGCTGCCCTTTGCCATGTGCCACTCTATGTTGGAGTCAGCTGAGTATGGATTGAAACCTCCACGAACTGAGCTAAATAAACCTTTCCTTTCTTAATTTTGGGTGTTCAGTATTTTGTCCCAGGAATGAGAGAAAAGTAACATAGACAGATTGTTAATATAAATTAAATAATAAGACATTCTATATAAAATGTTTGCAAATCCTAACAACTCAGTTATTACCATTCATCTTTTTTTGTGTGTGTATTTTAGGAAAAGATCTACAGGATGTTCAGGGTCTCACTACTAGATGGAGTGATCTGCCTGTTTACAGCCTCCCAATAGCTGGGATTACAGGGGCACACCACCACACCTAGTCTCCATTGCCATCTCTGTGTGCCCCGGGGGCAGGGCTGGCAGGGCAGGCCAGGGAATCGAACCTCCAGCCCCTGTGCCTGCTTGCAGGCACTTTAATCTGCTGAGCTTTTTGGCCAGCCCTATTATCATTCATCTTGTCTAATATTTGGTTTGTTTGTATACTTCTGCTAGACTGTTCCCCACGCATTCTTGTGTTTTTAGTGACTATAGTAGTTACTGGCACATAATTAATATTCATTAAATATTTGTCAAATTGACAAATGAATGGATGAAGGATTATCTTCTGATAATTCAAATCAGGAAAAGCTGATACGATATATTTGATTAATGGAGAGGAGTTCAAATACTGTCTAAAATGAAGAATTGTTTCTTGTGTTTGATTGTTATCAGTTTGAGAAATTTAGTTTAGAGGACTCACCCTAGGGTGGTTCATAGCCTGGATAGTACAAAAGGTCTTCCTACCGGGAAGGGCAGACAGTTTTCTGTTCTGTAGAGGACTCATCAGCTTTCTGTCGCAGACCCTTCAGCCTCAGAACACGGACTTTCGCAGAACATTGCAGTGAACTCCCAGCCTTGGACCGAATCCTTAGGGCTCTAGTGAGCAGGTGTCCTCTGCACGCTTTCTCATCCGCTCTGCAGCAGGTCAGTGTGAGCAAATCTTGCAATTTATTTCTTTTTAAATTGTATTTTAGAGCAAAAATGATAAACATGACAATGAAAACGAGTTTCAAACAGGGAGTAGGACAGTCCCAATCTTGTATACTGCATATTGTTGTATTCCTAGTAGTTGTGTAGAGTAGAAGACGTAAGCAGAGTATCTTGTCTATTCCACATCAGCACATAACTTCCTTTTCAATGAAATAAGAGAAACTAGCTGTATAACTATCTAAACTATCTTGTATATACATTTATTTTTCCTTTCTTTCTTTCTTTCTTTCCTCTTTCCCCATCACAGAATTCAACAGTGAATCCATCAGGGCCTGGGATCTTTGTTGCTTAATTAATTAATTAATCAATTAATTAATTAATTTGGTACAGGGTCTTGCTATGCAACTCAGAATATGACATGTGGCATTGGGTATTGAACCTAGCTCCTTGTGCTTGCCAAGTAAGCGCTTAGACCTCTGAGCTATTTCCTCAGCCCCTTTGTTGTTAAATATTTAATCACATTTTCAAGTTCACTGACTGTTATCAGGTGATTTACAATTTTTGTCTTTTTCTTCATTTATGAGTATGGTACAGGGTCTCACTATAAAGCTCAGACTCACAGTAATCCTCCTGTTTCAGCCTCCCTAGCAATGGGATTATAGGCATATGCCATCACACCTGGTCCCAGGCTGGCTCAGTGTGCCTGGGTGTAGGGCTGGCTCAGCTTGTGGGGCCAGGGATCGAACCCTGGTCCCCGAGCTTGCCTAAGCAGGTGCTTAGTCCACTGAGCTATCTCAGCAGCCCACAATTTTTGTATCTTCTTGATTTAGTTTTGGTAATGCAATTGTGTCTAGGAATCTGTCCATTTCTTCTGTTTTTCATCTTAGTAGAATATATGTTCTGGTAGTAGGTAGATTTCTGTCAGTTCCATTGTAATTTCTTCCTTTTCATTCCTAATTGCTTGAAATTTTTTTCTTTCCTCTTTTTGATGAAGTTGGCTAATGGTTTATCAATTTTATTTATTCTTTCAGGTTGAACTTTTCAATTCATTGATACTTTGTGTTATTTTCCTAATTGTATTGCATTATTTTTTGCTCTTATAGGACTTCTTTCACTGCATCCCATAAGGTTCAGTATCAGCATTTTCATTTAATTGCATGTAGTGTTTAATTTTCTCTTTAACTTGATCTTCTGTGATCCACTGATTGTTCAGAAGGGTGTTGTTTAATTTCAGTGTATTAATGTAGTGTTTGTGGTTTCCTTTGTCATTAATTTCCAGTTTCATTGTGCTATGGTCAGATAGCATGCATGAGATGATTTCAATAGGTCTGCATTTACTTAAACATATTTTGTAAACTAATATATGACCTATTTTAAAGAACATCCCATGTGCAGCTGAAAAAAAATGTGTATTTTGGTGTTTTGGGAATAGAACACTTTATATAAACATCTATCAAGTCCATTTGTTCACAAGCTTGATTTAATTCTAATAGCTCTTTGTTGATTTTTTTTTTTTTTTTGTCTAGTTGATGTATCCATTTGTGAGAATGGGTGTCAAGATCCCCACTAGATTTGTTTCAGTGCTGATTTGGTTTTTCATATCAG
This sequence comes from Ctenomys sociabilis, assembly GCA_004027165.1. Classification (NCBI taxonomy): domain Eukaryota; kingdom Metazoa; phylum Chordata; class Mammalia; order Rodentia; family Ctenomyidae; genus Ctenomys; species Ctenomys sociabilis. The sequence continues at coordinate 8,126 of PVKA01009507.1, read as the reverse complement.
CTGCTATTTGTTTTATGTAGTTGGGTGAACCTGTGTTGGGTGCATTAGTATGATTATTATCTCTTCTTTTTGGGGTTTTCTCTTGGCAAGTATGTAGCGACTTTCTTTGCCTCTTTTGATCAGGTTTCACTTAAACTTTGCATTTTCTGCAAATCGATTAGCTCCTGTTGATTTTTTTCTGGGTTCCGTGGCACAGCAATTTGTTTTCTATTCTTTGACTTTTAGTCTATAAGTTTCTTTTTGGGTTAAATGGGTTTCTTGAAAGCAGTATGTTGTTGGCTCTTGCTTCTTGTTCCATTCTGCCAGTCTGTTTTGTTTTTTTTTTTTTTATGAGTTGAAATCCTTTATGCTGGTGGTTATAACTAACGTAGATTGGTTTTCTTGTTCATGTCGTTCCTTGTTGTTTGTTTCCTGTCTTTCTATTGCTGTTCCGGTGTGTGCAGTCTTTGTTATCTCCAATACGTCTTTCAGAGTACTCTGTAGAGCTAGCTAGGTAGTCATAATTTTCATCAGTTGCTCTTTGTCATGGAAGAATTTTCTTTATCACTTTTCAAAGACAGTTTTTCTGGGTACATCAGTCTAGGCTGAAGGCTGTTTTCCTTTAGGTCTTGAAATACATCACTTCAAGCTCTCCCTGACTTGAGGATTTGTGTTGAGAAATCTGCTGTGATGTTGATGGGCTTTCCTTTATAGGTGCTACCTTTCTTTTCTCTCGCTACTTTTAATATTTTCCTTGTGCTGAATTTCTGGAATCTCAATTATTATATGCTTTGGTATGTATTCATTTTGGTCATGGCTGTTTGGAGTTCTGTATGCTTCACTGATTGGTACATCAAATTCTTTACCCACATTTGGAAGTTTTCTGCCATTGCTTCAGTGAAGAGGCTTTTAATTTTCTTTTCTGCTGTCTCCAACTTTCTCACTGATTCTAATTAGTCTTATGTTGTTCTTTGTGTTGTCCTATAGTTGTTAGACTGATTTTTTTTCATGGTCTCTTGCAATTTTTAAGTTATCTTCATTTTCCTGGTCACTAGCTACTTTTGTCTGCTAGGATCTGATCTTCTGCTCTTAACTCCATTCAATCTGCTGTGTATACTTTCAGCAGAGTTTCTAATCACATTTTTTGCTTGGATTTGTTTCATTGACTCCATTCTTGTTTATGTTTGGCATTCACGGTTTCCATCATTTTCCTATTTGTTTATCTATGTCTGTGTTAATGTCTTTTATTTTGATAGTCACATTTTTGCACCATAGAGATTAAATTTTTCATCTCCTAGACCTAGAGAAATTGTTCCTAAAATTTATTTGGAACCAGAAAAGACCTAGAATAGCAAAGGTAATCCTGACCAACAAACACAAGACAGGAGGTATTACAATTCCTGACTTGCGATTATACTACAAAGCTACTGTAATAAAATCAACATGGTATTGGCAATGAAACAGACCTGAGGACTAATGGAATAGATTGGAAGATGCAGAGGCTTCTACAAACATACTCAGCCACCTGATCTTCGACAAAGGGGCCAAACAAGCTTACTAGAAGAAACATAACCTCTTTAACAAATGGTGCTGGAAAAACTGGCTTTCTACCTGCCGAAAACTAAAACTTGACCCAGCTCTATCACCATGCACTAAGCTAAAGTCAAAATGGATTAAAGATCTAAATATTAAAACAGAAACACTCAATCACCTGGAAGAGAAAGTAGGAGGAACTCTTGAAGACATAGGAGTAGGTAAAGAGTTCATGAACAAAAATGAAATTGCATGGGAAACACTTGAAAGAATCAACAACTGGGATCAACTCTTCTTGAGGAGTTTCTGTACGTCAAAAGAAATTACCAACAAAGTGAAAAGACAACCCACAAATTTTGAAAAAATCTTAACTAATAAGCACTCAGACAAAGGTTTGCTCTCTAGAATTTATAAAGAACTAAAATATACTAAGGCCCTTAAATTTATTTTCTTTCTTTTTTCTTTTTTGTCTTTTTGAGACAGGGTCTCACTATGCAGTTCAGGCTGGCCTTAAGCTCACTTTATAGCCCAGGCTGGTCTTGAACTCACAACAATCCTTCTGCCTCAGCCTCCCAAGTGCTGGGATTACAGACCTGCACCACCACGCCCGGCTTTAAGGCCCTTAAATTTAAAGACCCAATCCAGAAATAGGCATCCAAGATGAATACATACTCTCAGAGGATGAAATTAAAGAAGTGAATGAATATATGAAAAAATGCTCCACACCACAAGCTATCCATAAAATGCAAATTAAAACAACATTGAGATACCATCTCACACCAGAAAGAATGGCTATCATAAAGAAATAAACCAACAACAAATGTTAGAGAGGATATGGGGAAAAGGGAGCACCTCTGCACTGCTGATGGGAATGTAGACTGGTGCAACCATTGTGGAGGTCAGTGTGGAGACTCCTCAAAAGAGTAGGACTGGAAATCCCATTCAAGCTGGCTACTCCCCTACTGGGAATTTTCCCAGAGGAACTGAAAATGTCATATCATAGTGATATATGTGCACCTACATTTATAGCAGCACAATTTGTGATAGGCAAATCTTGGAAACATCTAGGATGCATGTCACAAGAGGAATGGTTGAAAAAGATGTGGTATTTTTATACAATGGAGTATTACTCAGCTATAAAGAATGATAAACTTGAAACATTTATATTTAAATGGATGCCACTTGAAGATATACTCATAAGTGAAATGAACCAGACCCACATGTGCAAATATCATATAGTTTCCCTAGTTTAAGAAATCAAAAAGAAGAAATATAAATAGAAATGTATAACACAATTAAAAGGAAAGTGAGAACTTGGGGATTGGACAATGAGGAGAGGTTAAGAAGAAAAGCTGGGAAACAGGATAGGGACAAAGCCATATATTTGTATGCACAACATGGGCAAAGCAATGATCCCGAGAAACATTAGCAGGTTTTTGAAAGTAGCAGTTAATTGGTAGGATACTCAAACTGTCTATCTATATATGCTGATATCTGTGAACCAAGCAACTGCACTGAAGATAGCAATGTGTTATAGAAGGGTCACGCTTGGAATGCCTGTCATTTTGGTCTGCTAAATACATACTTCTTGTTATGACATACCAATTATTACCATACTGTTTCACAAGTAAAAGTTTTTCTTTTTTAAATGGGTAAATAAAAAAAAAGAGAGACAAAAGGAAAAAAATGTCACAGGACAGTCTTGCTACAATGCTGTATATGGTTAGATTTCTAAATTTCTGTGTAAAAAATATGTTTATTTCTGTTTTTTAAATTTTTTTCCTCATATTCTGTAAGGACTTAAAGTTCAATACATCAATATTTGATGGAAAATACCTGTTCCACGTCATGCCCAAGATGTTTGATATTTAGACAGACAGGGAGGGTAAACTGAATTACATATGTTACAGGGTAATTATCAGCTTCTCTTCTGGAGGGTTAACAACCTAAGTTTGCAGATCAAAAATTGGAGAAAAGGAAGGGCTGCAAGGTCAGCTAGCATTTTGGCCTTAGCCTTTCAAGGTCAGTGAAGATTCAGCACATAGGAGAACCTGTACTTTTTTTTTTTTTTTTTTAATGGAATGGGGGAATGAACTCAGGCCCTTGTGCTTGATAGGGAAACTCTTATTCCACTGAGCCATCTCCCCAGCCCCAGAACCTGTACTGTAACATCATGTAACTCAGTTGGGTCCCAAATTTTCTGATCAAGGAGATTATGGAGCCACAGAGGAATGTGATTGATGATGTAGAGTGTGCCTAAGGAGAGTAACTAGGAGAGAAAACTTTCTCTCAGGCTTTCACAGAGAGTAAATTGGTCAAGCAATGGCCTTGACTCATCCACAAGGCTGACACTGAGAAGGGCTCTACAAAATGTGGTACAGGGTCACAGGATAAACCCTGAGGGGACTTGACTGACCTTATCAGACACAAAAGTTACCTTTCTTGTTATATAGGTCTTACTTTATCTTGGTCTTAACCATCCAGCAGAAAAGTATAAAAACGAGGTATATAAAGTAAAGCCACATTGATGTGCTGAGCTGTAAAAGGCTCTAGTCAACAAATTCTGTGGACAACCCATTACTATTGTGGACTGCTGGACTGTTTTGTTGAATTCAAGCAACTATAGTATTTAAATGCCAATAGAATACCTATCTCAGACAGGACTAAACAAAGAAAGGAGATATAAAGGAAGAACCACATTATATTTGCATATGCAGAATAGTTAGGATAGATATACAGCTACTTTCGCTTAACTCTATGAGAAGAAAGTTTTGTAGTAATAGTGTTTGGACAGGATATCCTGTCTGCATCTTGTACTATGGATAACCACTAAGAAGTTAACACTGCAAAATATGTTAATTATTGAAAATGTTCTATTAATCATCTTTGAAACTGTAAAAAAGGAAAGATTACTTTTTCTATGGCCTCTTCCACTTGTTTTTTTCACTTCTGTTGCCATCATTTCAGAGCGTTCCATTTGTTGGCTTCCGATTTCCTATCTCTTTGTGTTGGACTTGTCCTGGGCAGGCTGGAATTTGGGAGTGCATTTTGCTTCTTTGTCTTGTCGTTTTCTATTCTATTTTGTTTTCTGTTTTAGAGGAAGCACTGGGCATGGACTTATGTCCTCTCATTGATACTGCCACACTGGGTACAATGGTGGAGGTGTAGGGTGAGGACACAGATAGTTCCATCCTGGGAATAATGGAGGAGGTTGCTGGGTCCAGGCTTACTCTCCTCCTCCTGGCACTGCCATCCCAGGCCAATGAAGAGATGCCTTATAATTGCTTACATATTTGCATATCTTGTATTATATCTGTTTCTCTTAGTAAACCTGATTGATATTTTTCTATAATTTAAAAAAACTCATATGCTGAGACTGGTGGGGTACTTAATGTCATATTAGTGTTGAATTTTGCATATTTCAAGAAACAATTGCAGTAAAGCTTTCAAATTTAATTAAGGCACAACATTGCAAAGACCTAGGCACTAATTCTGTCTCTGTCACTAACTAGATCTATGACCTCAAGAGTTAAACTCTCAGTCACGATTTCCCCATCTGTAGACCAAGAATGCTAGAAATAGATGATCTTGGTGATTTTTTTTTTAGCCTTTCAGTGAACTATTTTTCTAGTTTCTGAAGTTGATAATTTGAAGAAACTGGGTATGAAAAACACCATACAAGATTTATTTTTTGTCTTTTTGAGATAGGTTCTCACTGTGCAGTTCAGGCCACACTTTGTGGCCCAGGCTTGTCTTAAACTTCCAACAATCCTCCTGCCTCAGCCTCTGAGTTCTAGGATTACAAGTGTGTACCACTATGCCTGCATCAATACAAGAGTTTTAAACAACGCCTTTTTACAAGGTTCCCGAGATTTGTTATTGATTCTTTTAAATTTTGAAGAACAAAGGTAATTTCAGAGTACAATTTTAGAACTAGACTTAGTCATAAAAATGTTGTTGTTGTTAGAAGGAAAGACAGAGGCTCTGCATCACCTCTCTTGCCACCAAATTCCATGAAAAACAAATAGCCATGACCTACAAAGAGGATTTAACTGTTTGTGTTGATAAACCAGAGTATACACATGTTATTAATTGTTCTGAGACAGAGTCAAACTTTCTGAGACTTAAACTAGCAAAATGCATAGTGGATTTGGATACTGTTGTTTATAGTAATAAACCAAGAGACTGCAAAATGTGGTTGGATATTTCAGGAAAAATACAAATTACAGTAATCTTAGAGAATGTGAATATAATTTGGTAAATGGACGCCTCAATAATGTAATATGGTATCCTACTGGGAAAAATTATAGACACAAACATAGATGATGATCCTATAACTGCACTCTAATCTGTGAGTCACAGATCCTAAGTGGTCAATGAGATTATCTTAAAAGTCTACAAATTCACGAGTTCACCATTCATTTATTGTTTATTGCCTGTATTAATAGTATTAACAATAAACATTATTTTTTTTCTATACATAGAGCTACAGAGCTAGACTTGTGTATATATACAAAAATGGGGCTCTTCAGCAAGGCAGAGATTTCTGCCAGCCAAGGGCAAGAACAGATGGAGTATACATCTTTATTTGGTCCCTACAGAAGTGTATCTCTGGGGCAGTGATTTATCAGGGTATCATGATCCACAGTTATTAAGAATTTAAATCAAGTCCCTACTGTCCTTGTTCTGTTTCCAGTCTTGTTGACCTATTTTTGTAAGCAGCTGTGTAACTCTGCCTGTAGGGAGGACAGGAACGTGTGGTCCATCTGACAGGTATAACTCTTTGTAAATTAATACACTGGTATTCTGGTTTATAATGATGAGTTTTTTTTGTGTGCTCAGCTTAGCATAAGTGTTATTGATTTTGGTTCCAGTCTCATTCTGCCAACCAAATCTACCTCAACAACTGGAAAGCTGGGAGGGCAATCCTTAGCCATGCATGTTTCTCAAGGTCAAATATGCCTTGGGAGCTCTCTTGGCATTCACAGAGCTGAGCCTCTGGTGGGGGGGGATACATATGTGCATTCCTGTGCACTGCTCACCCCTTGCACTGTTACAAGCAAGCACCTTATCAAATTTTCTTATTGTGCAGATGGACAAACCGAGACATGCACACATCACAGTATGGCTGTGGTTTCTACCTTCAGTACTGTTTTCGATATCCCATTGAGGTTATCCCATTACATGCAGTTGCCATGTCTCTTTATTGCCTTATGCTTGGGACCATTTATCAGTCTTTCAGAACCTTGGATTTTTCACTGAAGAGTTTTGATTAGGTAGGATTGATCAAGTTGGATTCCTTGAACATTTTGTCTAGTTTAGATTGAAGTTCAGGACTTAGGGGAGGCACACCACGGAGGTGAAGTGCCTTTCTGATCACATCATCACTGTCCTGCGTGCCAGTCCCTTGGTTCAGATGGAATCTGCTAGGTTTCTTCATTGTAAATGTAAGCTTTGTTGATTAGAAGCTGTTCACTAAGAGCACCCCACACCTAGAAGGAAATCCAACTCTATTTTCTGGAGGGAAAAATTAGTAAAGAATTCTTGGCTTTAGGTTAAACTGCTATAGCATTTTATAAACTTGGGGTGCAAATTTTGAGGCTATAAAACAATCTAGCTGTCTTGAAAGTTTCAGCAACTAATTTTGGCAATTTATTAGTATATTGCCCCTGAAGCATTTATTTCTTTGAGTGTCCTAATGGTAATTCTCCATTTTCCCCATTTCTTCTATGTTTGTTAGAAATACCATTTCTATTTATTTTGGAAGTACTATTGTAAATGATTAGCTACCTGTACCCCATCATGTTGCGGGACCTGCATTCTTATGATCTGGCTATGACTCTCATTAAATTTGGATAATTTGCTTTTTGTAGATATCTTCTAGAAGACAGATGTACAGGTTTTGTTTCTCTCCATCTTGTGGCTGTCAGATTTCCTATACATTCTGACTTTTTAAACAAAAATCCCATGCCAGCAAGATGGGTCAGTGGACTAAGCACCTAATTAGGCACGTGCAGGGACTGCGGTTGGCCCCTGGCACCACATGCTGCACCAGCCCCAAGCCCCGGGCCACCAAGCAGGCCAGTCCTGGCAAGGTGGCACAGGCTATAACCCCAGTGCTAGGGAGGCTGACCACGGGAGGACCTCTGAGCCCAACCTGCACAGTGAGACCCTGCACCACATACGTTAAAGAACAAAACAAAGGAAAAAAAAAAACCCACAGCACACATTTAGCATCATTATTTAAGCATTAATTAATCAAAATTTATCATTTTGATTTAAGCATTCATCATTAATTATTTATCATCAAAATTTAAGCTTAAGACCTGTTAGCAACTGGCTTTGGCAGCACATGTACTGAGTTGTGTTACCTCCTTTAGGAGGGCAGTCTTATTCTTCATGTACATACTTTAGTTTGTGTTGGGATAGCTGGCATCATGATTCATCTCTACTTTCTGATTTGCTATCAGACCATAGGCTAATAACAGATGCATTTTGCTGTGTATCCACTTGTATTTTCTTTCTTATTTACTGTGATGCTGGGAATCAAACCTAAGGCTTTGTGTATGCTAAGCTAACACTGACCTATACCCTCAGCCCTAGAATATTTTTCT
>PVKA01009506.1:5498-68214 GCA_004027165.1 Ctenomys sociabilis | reverse complement strand
TTATTTTTATTTTTTCATTTATTTTTATTTTATTAAAATACAAATGTCAATCAGACAGTTTCAAGACACCTTAACCATACACATTCGATGAATTAATACATTGCAAACTGTTTTCATAACGTTTTGGTATTGTACAAGGTTGCATACATGATATTATATTTACAGATATTACTTTAGCAGATATCTCTTATCAGTGAATTAAGAGTGTAGTTGCTTACTTATCTTATTTTTTATACCTAAATTATATCAAAAATTCAATAATTATTTACCTAGTGGATGACCATAGTACTAAAAGCCGACATAATATCCTGTCCAACCACCATTAGTGCAGATCTTGCCTCTCATAGTAGACAGTACAGTTGGGATAGATAACGCTGTGCTTCTACATAATTCTATGAGAGGCAAAAGCTAAATGTGACAGAGTACATTTTGAATAAGAATATGACCACTTAATCTCACTTTTGCATTTTTGAATTTCTACTTGAAATTCTTAGAAGAAACTAGTTTAATGCTAGTCCAACTGACAAGTAATTTCATACTCAGTAGAAGTACTTGGCAAACCATTGTGGGATCGTGCACTGTATTAGTATCTCTTCGTAGCAGTGTATTATTCTGTTTCACTGTATCACTGCTGGAGTACTTAAGAATATCATTACTTCAGAGTACAGAGTGATTTATGGCAAACACTAATGCAGATTTCAAAATGAGAGGCCATTTTCAAAGAAGGCAGCTTATGTACTCGGAGGCTGTGGAGACACTGAATGTAAGCTTTTATAACTTCATTTTATTAAAGTGTAAAAGAAAACCTCCACTTCCTGGCTGGGCTGCGCTCTATGATGTGACTTAAGAGTCACACATTATGCGTGCTGCCTCAAATAAGAGACAATATTGGCCCGGACATCTGGTGGGGCACTAAATAATCCTACCACTTGGGAATCTGAGGCCCAAGACCACGAGCTTGGGGCCAGCACAGGAAGTCAAGGCAAAGCTGCACTCTAGAGCCAGCTCCAGGCTCAAAAGCAAAACAAAAATGCTGCATCTGCACCCTGGTAAGAATGGAAGAAGCTAAAAGCTGGCATTCGTTTTGGCTTCCTTGCAAGGTGTGTGCTGTGTGGAAAGGGACAAGCGTGTGAATCTACAGAGGAGGAAAGCTTGACCCCAAGGGCAGGCCCTGCCTCCACCCACCACCATGCCTTGTTTTCCTTTCCTGTAAGTCAAGGACTAACCCTGCTCTATACAAGAGACCAAACCTGTGAAACACTGAAAAATCAAGTTGTAGGCAAGTAGCCTTGATTTTATAAGCAAAAGATAGTGTTTCAGCACTATTGTGGTCCTTCTAAAAATGCCCCACATCTTTCTAATTGCAAATAAAATACCAGATAAATATCGATGCACCTGTGGGCAGTGTGTGCTGGGACTGGATGCCGGTGGTGGTCAAAGGCTACATCTGCGGCCTGGTGAAGCTCCCCACCGTAAAGGCCTCACTCTCAGGCTGAGAATGGCATCTGCCTGTAAGCTATCAAAGCACATGGGCTGCCCTCAAGTGCCTGCTCCAAGGGTTCCTCTAAAACTGTTTCTTTCTTCTTTCAGATCCGTTCTTTTTCATCACAAGCATAAGAATGACTGGCAGCTGTTGATGTTAAGTCCCGTAGGGGCTGTAATGAGTCTCCATAGCCCTTGTCCGCAAATATCTGGCTGTAGCTGTCTTAATTAGAAGAACTTGTATACAAGTTTCATCTGGATACCAATGTAGGAAGTTATTTTCACAACTTTTGAACAATGGATTCTTGTGCTCAGTCTAGATCACAGAAGCCTGGAAGCAGGGAGCTGTTCCTGACTACATTGTTACAAAGCACCGCAAACCAGAGGTGGTCACAGAGAAGGTCCATTAGCATTCCCAAAGTGAACTCTGTGGAACTACCTCATATTTGTTCAATCCACCCAGCAGAGAAAAATCTCATGGCCCATGAACTTCGATGTGACAGCTTTCTCCGACAACATTTTCATGTGGAAAGTCTGTCTGTATGCAGGACTTTCAAATGCTACACAGTGAGTATCTCAAAATAGGTGGTAGACTAGGATTTTGGCAAAAATTATGTCATCCTCTGTATTATAAATGACCTCTGTATTATATAAGTTTTCTTTATGAGTAGTGTGAAATGTGAAATATTTGAAAGGGAAAGAAGTATGTCTATATACCAGTAGCACATTAATGAGTTTGGACTATATTGCAAAATATTTGAATTCAAATCCATTTCACAAAGGCAGAACAGCCCTTCAGAATAGGAATTAAAATATCTGATTGCATATTCACATAAGCAATCAGCTACCAAAGAACAAGAGTTTAAAAAGACATTTTCTAATATCCGGCAGCCTTCTGTCTGCTTCCGGAGATGTGTTCCGAGTGAGGTGGTGATAATTGAGCTGCCTGCCCTGTCTGCATCACCTCTTTTCTTGGTATCTAAGTGAAAAACACACCTGCCTAAATGCCTACAGGTCCTCACTGACTGCCAGCACAATACAGCTACATGGGCTGATCGCAGCCCAACACAGACCCTTCCAAACACGTGCTTGAAATTGCACTGAGGGAAGCATTTTTATGCAAAAATGAAAGAAAATGTAATAAACGAGAAAACCTCTAATAGAACCACAGCCAGATGGTGTCCTAAATTGGGGGCCGGCTCATATTTCTGAGCTTTTGAAAATGTCACAGCTTGTTGCTGCTCCATTCTAGTGTCACGTCCTAAATTTGGGGAAAGCCCTTCCCTCCTGAGCATTATGATCTCCCTTACATTCATCCTATAATTTACCATTTGGAAGCACTTTTCAAATTTTTGATTTTTCATTTAAATACATGATGCAATAAAATTAATAGAAATACAGTTCTTAATGTAAAAGTACAATCATTGAAAGTAAAATCTTACCATGTCATCTTTACTTTGCTTTATGTGATTTTTCTGTGGATTTAGGTATGCATAATAAAAGACTTACAAAAATGCAGTTAAGCTATATATTTTCAAAGTCTTGCTAAATGAGAGCTGATTATGATCATCTTCTCAAATAGAACATATATATATATATATATATATATATATATATATACTCAAATTGACATTTTAAATAGTTAAATATCACTTCACTTTAATGTTGACTCACCGTGTTTTGAATTAGGAATATATATACATGGCATCCGCATTAGGACAGTTCAGTTTGTGTTTCTTCATCTCTGCAATGGTGTAAAATCAGTAAGCATTCAGGAGAATCACAGAGCTTACACTGAGGTCTTCTCCCAGGCACGCAGAGGCATTAGGCTCTGAGCTCGTGATCTGGGCAGCAGTGGGAGCCGCTGCTTCTGGTCAAAGGTCAGATCATGGGAATAACCAACTAGCACGTGGTCGTGCAGTGTGTTGAGTTAACTCAAACTTCATCTGATTTCTTTTTAAAGAACAAATATAGCTGCATAACCATGGCAGTCAGCGTGGGTTTAATTTTAAATTATTCAGCTTCTGAAATGGATTTGAGATGATGTAGCCTTTAAATATTAAAAGTGTAAATCTCAAAGATGAAAATAGTTTTGAGAGAAGGTAAAGCATATGAAATGATGAAAAAAATTGAAAACAAAACATACGAGAGAAGAGGCAAATAATACAAAGTCAAGAATAACAAAATTTTTAAACATAATTATAAAAGATATACTTTTAGAATGATTCAGAAAATTATGTGGACTAGCTATATTTTGATCAGAGGAGAGATGCTCTATCAATGATAACATCTAAAGCAGAAGCCAACACAGATAAAGATAGCATTATAAAATACATAATGAATACAGTCTATATTCAACAACTACTAAATATAGCAATAAAAAAATTCAACGTTATGCAAGAGAAAAAATTAAATGGGTAAAGCTCTAAAATTTGCTATATAAAATACAGCGAAGCATTCTATTTTCAAAAGGAAAATGTTAAAATAATAAATACTACATATGATATGCAGAGAAATCACAATGAAAAGCATGAACAGGGCGACTTGGATGGCCAGCGTGGCCAGAGGAACCAAGGTACCTGACCCACCTCACATGATATAAAGAGCCTGGGGCTAGGTACCTGGCCTGACCAGAGGAAGCCAGGGCAAAACCACTCTGACCAAGGGAAACACTTTGCATACAAACACCTAAGTTATGATTTGTTCTATTATATAATTATAAACTTTGCTCTTATGGACTAAAGTACAAAATACAATGATTACCAAAGAGTTAGTTTCTAATTTTTTTTTCAATTTTATCATGATTGCTGATTGTACTACTGTAGCTAGGATGTAATATCTGTTGTAATCACTTGTTCTCCCTTTGGTTCAATATTGGGAATTGCTTGGGTAATAATCCCACCACAGTCCTACACCTAAAGGCTAGGGACAGAGCCAAGAGGAAACCAACATTCCACCCTCTGGTATAGACACAAGCCAAGAATCTCCTACACACAGAAAATATCTCTGAAGAACAAACTTTCTAGAGAGGACTTGACAGTAGTCATACAGATACCTATGACCAAAACTCACAAAGATCATCGCAGAAATAGAAATGACAATGTGAAGGAATAAAATGCAATCCTAGAGCCATAGTCAAAGCAGAACAAGTCCAGAAGGCATCAGAAGAAAGTGAAGGTCACAACCTGAAATTTATGAAATGACAGAAATTAAAGTAAAGAAACATTTAAGGAGGCTATGGAGGAAATCAGTTCAGAAATAATCTCTTAGGTAAAAAAAGAAATTATAATTAATGAATTGCTGAGCATATGTAAAGAAGATATAGAATAAAAAATAGGACAGCAAAGGTAATCCTGGGCAACAAAGACAAGGCAGGAAGCATTACAATCCCTGACTTGAAATTATACTACAAGGCTACTGTGATAAAATCAGCATGGCACTGTAAACAAAATAGACCTGAGGATCAGTGGAATAGATTAGAAGATGCTGAGGCCTCTATGAACACACTCAGCCATCTTATCTTTGGCAAAGGGACCAAACAAGTCCACTGCAAAAAAGATAGCCTCTTTAACAAATGGTGCTGGGAAAACTGGCTCTCCACATGCCAAAAACTAAAACTTGACCCAAAACTATCACCACGCACTAAGCTTAAGTCAAAATAGATTACAGATCTAAACAGTAAAAAAGAAACACTCAATCTCCTGGAATAGAAAGTAGGAGGAACTCCTGAAGACATATGTGGTAGATAAAGAGTTCATGAACAAAAATCAAATCACATGGGAAACGCTTGAAATTATTAACGACTAGGACCTCCTCTTATTGAGAAGTTTATGCACATCAAACGAAATTACCAAGAAAGTGAAAAGAAACCCACAAATTTGGAAAAAATCTTGACAAATAAGTATTCAGACAAAAGTCTGCTCTCTAGAATTTATAAAGAGCTAAAACACATCAGGGCCTCAAAATTTAAACACCCAATCCAGAAATGGGCATACAAGATGAACACACAATTCTCAGACGATGAAATTAAAGAAGTGAATAAATATATGAAGAAACGCTCCACATCACTAGTCATCTGTGAAATGCAAGTTGAAACAACACTGAGATATAATCTCACCCCAGATAGAATGGCTATCACAAAGAAATCACCCAACAACAAATGTTGGAGAGGCTGTGAGGAAAAGGAGCCCTGCTCTACTGCCGGTGGGAATGTAGACTGGTACAGCCATTATGGAAATCAGTGTGGAGACTCCGTACAAAACTATGACTGGAAATCCCATTCAAGTCAGCTATCTCCCTAGTGGGAGTTTTCCCAGAGGAACTGACTTATCATAGTGATGTATTTGTACCTATGTTTATAGCAGCACAATTTGTGATAGCCAAAGCTTGGAAACAACCAAGATGCCCATCACCTGAGGAATGGATGAAAAAGATGTGGTATTTTTATACAATGGAGCATTACTCAGCTATAAAGAATGATAAACTTGAAGCCTTCATATTGAAGTGGATGCCACCTGAACATATACTCATAAGTGAAATAAACCACACACATGGGTAAATATCGTATAGTCTCCCTACTATAAGAACTCCTCAGAAGAAGTACAGATAAAAAGGTATAACACAGTTAAAAGGAAAGCAAGAACTTGAAGACTAGACAATGAACAGAGCAAGGAGAAGAGCTAAGAAACACAGCAGAAGCAACACCATGTAGTTAAATGTACAAGAATGATCCTGAGAATCTTCAGAAGATTTTCAAATCTAGTGGTTAATTTGGAAGGATTCTCACCCTGACTAACTATATATACTAATACCTGTGAACTAATCAACTGCACTGAAGATGGCAATTTGTAATAGTAGGTTCATGCTTGGGGTACCTGTCATTCTGGCCTTCTGAATATGTGATGCTTGTCATGATATGCCAGGTGCTGCCGTGACCTCTCTCAGGTAGATGTTTTGTTTTTTTTTAAAGGAGGGGAGTGGTAAATGAAGGCAGAGATGGGAGTGTTGCAGGACTGTCCTGCTACAATGCTGTATATGGTTAGATTTGTAAACTTATGCATAAACATATATAATTGTTTATTCCTATTTTTAAAATATATTTTAACTCTTTTATTTATGTTGTCTTTTTTATTTATTTCTTTAATTGAAGAACAAATACCAATGAGACAGGTTCAAGACAAATTAACAGAACAGATTGGATAAATTAATACATTGCAAACTGTTTTTGTAATGTTTTGGCATCATACAAAGTGCATACATGATATTATACTTACAGACATTATTGTAGCAGATGTCTCTAATTAGTAAATTAGAAGAGTGTAGCTGTTTCCTTATCTTAATTTTTATACCTGAATTATATCACAGATTCAATAATTAATACTTTCTACCTTGTTATCTTCCTAGCTGTTGTCCATAATACTAGAAGCCGACATAATATCTTGTCCAACCACTATTAGTGCAAATCTCACTTCTCATAGAATATTGCAGAAGCATGGCATATTTATCCTGTGTCCTGTTTATACACACACATCATGATTCTTCCTGTGTATGCCCTTATTTTATCTAGACCTGACAAAGATGAGCACTCCATTGTCATTATACCACTTTAGGTGGTATAATGAACTCTGCAACAAGATCCAACATAGTCCAGCATTCCACAATAACAGTGAGTTATCTGAAGAAGTTGTTGACTGTAGCCATTTACAGCTCAACTTATTATTATGGCCTCTCATTATATACCTCATTTTTATACGTATCTGCTGGATAGTTAAGACCGAGAGGAATCAAGCCCTATATACCAAAAGATGTAGCTTTTGTTTCTGTTGAGGTCAGTGAACTCTCCTCAGGGTTTATCTTGTAATCTTATACCTTACTCTGTAGATCCTTTGTCTGTGTCATCCATGTGGATGAGTCATGGTCAATGCTTGATCAGTTTGCTCTCTGTGAGAGCCTGAGAGCTTTTCATGTGACTCTCCCCAGGCACACTACAGATCATCAATCTCTTTCCTCTGTGGCTCCACAATCTCCTTGTTCAGAAAATTTAGGGCACAACTGAGTTTCATGATGTTGCAGTACAGTTTCTCCTATGTCCTGAGTCTTCGCTGACTTGAAAGGCTAGGGCCAAAATGTTGGCTGGACTGGCGGCTCTTCTATTTCTCCAGTTTTGATCTGTGAACTTAGGTTGTTAACCATCCAGAAGAAAAGTTGATTAGAACCTGGCAACATATGGCATTCAGTTTGCCGTAACTATCTGACTCAATTCTTTTTAGTTGCTGTTGTACATTTCTATTTGTATTTCTTCTTTTGGCTTCTTATACTAGGGAGACTATACAATATTTGCACATGTGTGTCTGGTTTATTTTACTTACGAGTATATGTCCAAGTGGCATCCACTTCAATATAAATGCTTCAAGTTTATCATTATTTATAGCTTAGTAAGACTTCATAACAAGGAAATACCACATCTTTTTCAATAATTCCTCATGTGACAGACACCTTGGTTGTTTCCAAGATTTGGCTATCACAAATTGTGCTGCTATAAACATAGGTACACATATATCACTATGATATAATGATTTCAGTTCCTCTGAGAAAATTTCCAGTAGGGGGATTGCTGGCTTGAATGGGATTTCCAGTCCTACCCTTTTCAGGAGTCTCCACACTGATCTCCACAATGGTTGTACCAGTCTACATTCCCACCAGCAGTGGAGAAGTGTTCCCTTTTCCCCACAACTTCTCCAACATTTGTTGTTGATCGATTTCCTTATGATAGCCATTCTTTCTGGAGTGAGATGGTATCTCTGTTGTTTTTGTTTGCATTTCATAGATAGCTAGGGATATGGAGCATTTTTTCATATATTTATTCGCTTCTTAAATTTCATTCTCTGAGAAGTGTGTATTCATCTCAGATGCCCATTTCTGAATTGGGTCTTTAAATTTGAGGGTCCTGTTTTAGTTGTTTATATATTCTAGAGAGTAGACCTTTGTCTGATTGCTTATTAGTTAGGATTTTTTCAGAATTTGTGGGTTGTCTTTTCACTTTATTGACAATTTCTTTTAACGTGCAGAAACTCCACAAGAAGAGTTGATCCCAGGTGTTGACTCTTTCATGTGTTTCCCATGCAAATTTATGTTTGTTCATGAACTGTTCACCTACCCCTATGTCTTCCAGAGTTTCTGCTACTTTCTCTTCCAGGAGATTGAATGTTTATGTTTTAATGTTTAGGTCTTTAATCCATTTTGACTTTAGCTTAGTGCATGGTGATAAGAGCTGGTCAAGTTTTAGTTTTCGGCATGTAGCAAGCCAGGTTTTCCAGCACCATTTGTTAAGGAGGCTATCTTTCTTCTAGTGAGTATGTTTGACCCTTTTGTTGAAGATCAGCTGGCTGAGTATATTTGTAGATGCTTCTGCATCTTCTAATTTATTCCATTGATCCTCAGGTCTATTTCCTTGTCAATACCATCTTGATTTTATCACAATGGCTTTGTAGTATAATTTCAAGTAAGGGATTATGATGCCTCCTGTCTTGTCTTTATTGGCCAAGATTGCCTTTGCTATTCTAGGTCTTTTGTGGTTCCAAATAAATTTCAGGAATGATTTCTCTAGGAATGGGAGGTATGTTGGTGGCAGTTTGATAGGGATTGCATTAAATCTGTACAGCAATTTTGGGAGTATGGCCATCTTCATGATTTGGTTCTTCCTATCCAGGAGAGGGGAATGTCTTTCCATTTTCTGAAATCCTCTATAACCTCTTTTCTTCAGGTGTTGTAATTTTCCGTGAAAAGATCTTTGACTTCCTTGGTTAAGTGAATCCCAAGGTATTTCATTTTCTGCAGTGCTATTGTAAAAGGTATTGTTGCTATTTTTTTCCCTTTCAGTGTGCTTGTTATCTGTTATCTGTGTAGAGGAATGCTATTATATTTTAACCCTTTAAATATTTTGTGTTATTATTCCCTAGGGACTAAAATTTAACGTATCAATACTTGGTGGAAAATCCTTGTTCCATGTTATTTCTAAGATGTTTAATATTCAGACAGATATGAGGAAAAGGTCAACTGCCTATGTTGCCAGGTAATAATAATAAGCTTCTCTTCTGGAAAGTTAACAACCTAAGTTTTCAGACCAAAAAGTAGAGAAAAAGGAAGCCCCAAGGCCAGCCAACATTTTGTCCCTAGCCTTTCAAGGTCAGTGAGGACTCAGGAAATAGGAGAACCTGTACTGTAACATCATGCAACTCAGTTGTGTCCCAAATTTGCTGATCAAGGAGATTATGGGGCCAAAAAGGAAAGTGATCGATGATGTAGAGTGTGCCTACGGAGAGTCACATGGAGAGAAAACCTTCTCTCAGGCTTTCACAGAGAGAACATTGATCAAGCAATG
Organism: Ctenomys sociabilis; assembly: GCA_004027165.1. Lineage (NCBI taxonomy): Eukaryota > Metazoa > Chordata > Mammalia > Rodentia > Ctenomyidae > Ctenomys > Ctenomys sociabilis. The sequence goes on along the minus strand of PVKA01009506.1, from coordinate 58,352 downwards.
ACTGTGACTCATCCACAAGGCTGACACAGACAAAGGATCTACAAACTATAGTAGGGGTTTCAGGATAAATCATGAGGGGATTTCACTGACCTTAATTATATACAAAAGCTACAGTTCTTGTTATACAGATCTTGCTTTATCTTGGTCTTAATCATCTAGCGGAAAATTTTAAAAACAAAGTATAATAAGTAAAGCCATATTATTATGCTGAGCTGTAAAAGACTCAAGTCAAAACTCCTCACATTGCCAGACATGTAGAAAGCCCAATACTGTTATGGACTACTGGACTATTTTGAAATATTTTGCTGAATTCACACACCTATAATATTTAAATGACAAAACTAAACAAAAAAGGGATACAATTGAATGATCATTTTGTAACTATAGATTCAAATCAGTTAAAATAGATATATAGCTACATTCTCTTAATTCAGTGCATAGAGAGATCTGCTCTAATAGTGTTTGTAAATAGAATATCATGTCTGCATCTTGTACAACAAATAACCACTAAGAAAACAATATGCAATGTATTAATTATTGAAACTGTCCTACTAATTTGATTTGAATCTGTCTTATTGCTATTTGTTTTTCAATAAAATTATGGGAAAAAAAGACTTGTACTCTAGAACTATAAAATATTGCTGAAGAATATGAAGAAAATCTTTAAAATTGAAATAAATTCCTTGTTTGGGTTGCAGTAATTAATAATGTTAAGGTGGCAGTAATGCAATTCATGTGCAAATCAGAGCTCACATTTTGTAGAAATTAATAAATTTATGCTTACATTAAAAAAATAGAAGAGCATAAGAATGATGGAAGCCTTGATGAATAATATAGGAAAAATTACAATATATCACACAGATTCAAAATGTTATCCAGGAAATTAATGTTTTCATTGAAAGTTGCCAAAATTGTTTGAATGAAACTGAAGATAGGCTTTCAGAACTAGAAGACGTCATTGCTGCTAGGGACCATGACACGAAAAATCTCTCAAAAATAAAAAGAACCATATAATAATACCTGAACACCTGTAACGTGATGAAAAATGAGCATAAGAATGATAGTTGGTTGTCAATTTAAAAAAAAGGAGTCCACACAAATAATATAAAAAGACTATTTTCAGAATTAATAGCAGAAAATTTCCTAATCCTAGACAAAGAATCTTCCATACAATTAAGTGAGGCATACAGAATACCAATTAGGTTTAGTGAAAATAAATCCTCACTCATACACATAATAATCAAGGTCCCAGAAATTTAGCACACAAACAGTATACTAAATGCTGTTTGAGAAAAGAAACTGATCACTTATAAAGGAAAACCCACCAGAATTACAACAGATTTCTTTTTTTAATATTAATTTTATTGAGAAAGAAGTAGCAATGAGACAGTTTCAAAATAGGTTAGGAGGACAGTTACAATAATTAACACATTGTACATTTTTGTCTTCTTAATAATTATTCACAGTACAAGATGTAGACATGATATCTTATCCAAACACTATTAGTTCAAAATTTTCTTCTCATTGAACTAAGAAAAAGTAGCTGTATATCTATACTATTTTACTTATACATATATATTTTTTCACTACAAAATGATCCTTCATTTATATTCCCCATTTTTGTTTATTTTTGGCAGAGATGGGTATTCCATTGCCATTCATACATTGTAGGTGCATGAATTTAGCAAAATAATCCAATATAACCCAGTAGCCCATAATAGTAGTGGGTTATCCATATGGCTGGAAATATCAGAAGTTGTCGACTTGAGCCTTTTATAGCTCAGCATATTAATATGGCTTCACTTTTCATACCTCAATTTTAGACTTTTCTGCTGGATGGTTAATACCAAATTCAAGCAAGATCTATATAACAAAAAAATGTAACTTTTATATCTGACAAGGTCAGTCTAATACACTCAGGATTTACCCTGAAACCCTTTACTGCAGTTTGTAGTTTGTAGATCTTTTGTCAGTGTCAGTGATATGTATGAGTCATGGCCATCGCTTGACCAATTTGCTCTCTGTGAAAGCCTGAGAGATTTTTTTCTCTCCATGTGACTCTCTTTAGGCACATTCTACATCATTGATCACTTTCCTCTGTGGCTCTATGATCTCCTTGAACAGAAAAATTGGGACACCACTGAGTTACAGGATTTTACAGTACAGGTTCTCTTACGTTCCTGAGTTTGCACTGACCTTGAAGGGATAGGGCCACATTGTCAGCTATACTTGTAACCCTTCTTTTTCTCTAAATTTTTGGTTTGGAAAACTAAGTTGTTAACCCTCCAGAAAAGAAGATTAATGATATTATTACCATATAACATAGGCAGTTGAGTATAACATTGGTATCTATCTGAATATCAAATACCTTAGACATAACATGAAAAAGGTATTTTTCATCAATCATTGCTATGTTAAACTTTAAATCCCTACCGAATGTGAAAACATAAATAAAATAATAGTAAAAATAGAAATAAGCAATTACAAATTTTTACATATAAATTTAGAAATCTAACCGTATGCAACATTGCAGCATGACAGTCCTATGACATTTTTTTTTTCTTTTCTCTTATTTTCATTTATTACCTTTTTTCCTTCTTTTTCTTTTTAAACAAAGATTTACTTGACAGAAAGTAAAGCAATAATTGATATGACATTAGAATCAGTACACTTTTACAAAACTGGAATGACAGGGATTCTAAGCATGACCCTAATATTACATATTGCTATCTTCAACGCAGAAATCATCACCTCAAAAAGCTCTTGGAGAAAAGTATTACAAATCCTGAAAGTAAACAGTCTCACACTGAGATTGTTGTACACTGTAAAACTATCTTTCAAAATTAATGGAAAAGTAAGATATTGAGACTGAGCATGGTGTGCACACCTGTAATCCCAGCTCTTGGGAGGCTGAAAATAAGAGGATCACTATGAGTGAGATCTGTGCAGTGAGATACTGTAGATCCTGTACTAATTTAAAAAAAAGAAAAGTAAGATACTTCCACGACAAAGGACAACTAAAGAAATTCATCACCACCAAACCAACCCTACAAAGATAACTGTAAGATATTCTAGGAAGAGATAACAAGGACCACAATAATGAGTACAACAACAGAAAGAAACCACAAACCAGGGCAGGTAATTAAACACAGGGGAAAAATAAAACCAATAGCAAGAAAACAACATGACAAAGATAAGCCAGTATACATTTCTTATAACCATCAATGTAAATTGCCTCAATTCTTCCAATTGAAAGGAATAGACTATCAGAATGAGTCAAGAAGCAAAATTTGACAACTTTCTTTACACAAGAATCACATTAAACTCAAAAAGAAATTAATGGACTGATCATCAAAGGATGGAAAATAGTAATCCATGTGACAGGAGCTCAGAAAAAAGCAGGGATACCTATTCTGTTCACAGACAATGTGAACTTCAAACCAATGATCAAATGAGCTAAACCATGAGTATGTATGCATTATGCACCAAATACAGAAGTACCAAACTGTATAAAACAAACTTTAAGATTATCGGAAAAATCAGATAACCAATTTTTTTTTTGGAAGAACTGAGAATTGAACTCAGACCCTTATGCTTGCCAGGGAAGTACTTACTCTACTGAGCCATCATCCTAGCACCTCAATAACACAATTTTAACACAAAGAAATAGAACAACTAGACAAAAAAAAAATGGTAAAGAAATAACAGAACTGAATTGAACTTGTGAATGAATGGACTTAGTAGACATTTACAGAATGTTCTGCCCAACAATATCAAAATATACATTCTTTTCAAATGCATATGGGATATTTTCTAAAATAGACTACATACTAATCCAAAGAACATGTTTAAGTCAATGCAAGGGAGCTGAAGTTATCTCATTCATATTATCTGACCATAGCGCATGAACCTGGAAATTTATGACAAAGTCAGCAGAAAAAAAAAATCCATAAGCACATGGAAAATAAGTAACATTGCCCCGAACAATGAATGGGTTACAGCTGACATTTAAGAAGAAATGAAACAATATTTATAATCAAACAAAATTATAAATACAACTTAACTGGGAGTGCAAGGAAAGCAATCCTCAGAGGGAAATGTATAACGGTTAACCCTCACATTAGGAAAACAAAATAAGAATAAACACAAAGCCAAATGCTGGACCTCAAGCTTCTAGAAAAACAAGAGCTAGTCAAGCCCAAAGCCCAAAGAAGGGAAGAAATTATAAAGAGCAAAAATTAATGCAATTAAGACAAAGAAAGCAACACATAAAACTAATAAATCAAAGAGTTGTTTCTTTGAAAGAATAAATAAAATTGTTAAGCCCCTAGTCAACCTAATCAAAAAAGTAAAGAAAAAATTCAAATTCATGCAATTAGGAATGAAAAGGATGAAATCACTATGGATCCTGTAGAAACTCATATAATCACCAATACCAACTTCAAAAATCCTTACGCTCATAGTGTGGAAAACATAGAAGTAATGGACAGATTCCTACATACATATGAGTTACCAAAATGGAATCAAGAAAACAAAAATTTTTGAATAACCTAAGATCAGATAATACAGTTGAAAATATAATTTTAAAAAAAAACTTACCAACAAAGAAAAGCTCAGGTTCTTTTGGATTTACAGCTGAATTTTATAAGAAATTTAGAGAACAATTAATGCCACTACTCCTCAAACTCAATATAATTCAGAGGAAAGTAATTCTCCCTAACTAATTTCTGGAGGCAAGTATTACACTGATACCAAAACCACAGAAAGACCCAACAAAAATGATAATGACAGGCCAGTCTCTCTAATGAATACAGATGCAAGAATACTCAACAAAATAGTAATAGACTGAAGCAAATCATCAAGGTTATATATCATGATGAGGTGGAATTCCTTCTAGGGATGCAGGGATGATACAACACACACACACACACACACACACACACACAAATGTAATATATCATATTGACAGAGAAAAAGAAAAACCATGGGACCATCTCAATAGACTCAGAAAAGGCTTTTGAAAAAGCCCAACACTTATACATGATAAAAACCCTACAGAAAATTACAATAGATGGTGTTTGCCTCAATCTGATAAAATTTATTTATAACAAACCAACAGTAAACACAATACTAAAGGTACAAAAACTGAAAGCTTTCACTCTAAAATCAGGTATAAGACAAGAATGCCAACTGTCAAAACTCTTATTTAATATAATTCTGGAAACATTAACCATAGTAATTAGATAAAGAGAAATAAAAGGAATAAGAATTGGAAAGGAAAAGTGAAATTATCATTAGCTGCAGATGATATAATGGTCTACATGAAAGACCCAAAAAACTCCACTAAAAGACCCCTAGAATTAATAAACAAATTCATTGTTATAGCAGGATACAAAGGCAGCACTCAAAAATTGATAGCATTCCTGTACACAAACAACAAACTCACTGAGAGAGAAATTAGAGTAACCACACCCTTCACAATAGCATCCAAAAAATGAAATACTTAGGAATCAATCTAACAAAAGAAACAAAAGAGCTATACATTGAATATTACAATACCCTAAAAAAGAGAGTGAACAGGATTTCACAAAATGGAAAAATATTCCTTGCTCATGGCTAAGAAGAACCACCATTGTGAAAATGGCCGTACTCCCAAAAATGTCAAACAGATTTAATGCAATCTGGATCAAAATGTCATTAGAACATATGACAGGTCTAGAGAAAACGTTCCTAAAATTCATTTGAAACCAGAAAGGATTTACAATAGCAAAAGGCAATTTAGGCCAATAAAAGCAAGGCAAGAGGTATCACAATCCCTGATTTGGGTTTATATGATAAAGCTACTGTTATAAAAAACAGCATGGTACAGGCAAAAGAAAAAGCAGACCTGGAGATAAATGGGACACACTGGAGGATGAAAACAAAACTACTAACACACTCAGCCACTTTATCTTTGACAAAGGGGCAAATATGTTCACCAGAACAAAGATAGCCTGTTTAAAAATTGGTGCTGGAAAAACTGGCTTTTCACATGCTGAAGGCTACAAATGGATTCATGCCCGTCATCATGCACAAAGCTACAGTCAGAATGGATCAAAGACTTAAGTATTACAACAGAAATGCCAGAGCTTCTGGAGGAAAATGTAGGTAGAAATCTTAAAGACATAGGGGTAGGTAGGGAGTTCAGGAACAAAAGCCAAACTACATGGGAAACACTTCAAAGAATCAACAACAGGGATCGGATCCTATTAAAAAGTATTAAAGGCCAGGCGTGGTGGTGCATGCCTGTAATCCCAGCACTCTGGAGGCTGAGGCAGGAGGATTTTTGTGAGTTCAAGACCAGCCTGAGCTACAAAGTGAGCTTAAGGCCCCCTGAACTGCATAGTGAGACCCTGTCTCAAAAAGACAAAAAAAAAAGTATTTACATCTCAGAAGAAACCACCAACAGAGTGATAAGAAAATCCACAAATTGGAGAAAAAAATGCTTAGCAAATTCTAAGATAAAGGACTTCTATCTATAATATGTGAAGAATTTTTAAAAATAGGTCCCCAAATTCAAACACCCAATGAGATAATGGGCATCTAAAATGAATACACACTCTTTAGATAAAGAAATACTAATGGCAAATAGATATATGAAAAACTGTTCAGCAGCATTAGTCGTTCAAAAAATGCAAATTAAAATAATATTAAGATCTTATCCCCTCAGAAAATATGACTGTCATAAAAAAAATCAACTAATAACAAAGGCTGGAGGGGAAAAGGAAACCTTATCCACTGTTGTTAGAAATGTATCCAAATTACTATGAAAATCAGTGTGGAGATTTCTCAAAAAACCTGGATTAGAGGTCCATTCAACCCAGTTAGTCCCCTTCTGGGTATTTTTGCAGAAGAACTGAAATCATCATACCATAGCACTATATGCGCACCCACGTTTATAGCAGCGCAATCTGTCATACTTAAATCTTTGGAAACAACCCAAATGCCCATCAACTGAGGAATAGATAAAAAAAAAGATGTGGCATCTTTTTATCTGTTGCATCTTTTGGATTTTATTTGCTCATTCAGGCATTAACACTGCAGAGACAATACAGTGTTTACACAGGCAAGTCAAATTTATTTCGCATGGGGTCTCTAGTTGCATCCATTTACCTATAAAAGTCTCGAGTTTATATTTCTTTATAGCTGAGTAATGCTCCATTGAACCTGGGTCCTTTCACTTACCAAGCAGGTGCTTAGACTGCCGAGCTATCTCCCCAAACCATAACCATTGTTGAATTCCTATCATCTTGGATTTTAAAATTCTGAAAAATAATAATACACACATGTCAATGCTCAACAGAATTGCCCTAACAAGGACAAAGGGATGTGAGCAGTCAATATACATGTACTTTTAAAAAAAATACTTAAACATATTGCTAAACAACACAATTGAAAATGATGATTCCAGCCAAGTCAGTAACATGGTAGAATACACGTTCTGGCCTTTTACGCCTTCTCCTCCAGAAAAGCTAACTAGTAGTGTCTACCCAAGAACAAACTTCAAAACATGAGAGCAGTCTCCAGCTGCTGCACACTGCCTCAGGGGGCAGAGCCCCAGCTCACACCGAGAGAGCAGGGACAGGTAGGCTCTGACTGCAGCACATCTCTGCTCTGCAGTCCATCACAGCATCACATGGAAAGGTCCCCTGATCCTATGGCTCCTACAAGGAGGAGACCTGGGAAGATAAACACCCAGCTCCTCCAGCACTCTGAGATGCTTCAAGGAAGCTCACTCTGTTCGCACAGTCAGGCCACCCAAGTTCAGGTAGAAGCAAAGAAGGGGCCTGTAGAGACTAGCATGCAAAGCTCAGTGATAGCTCACTGTAGCTGTTAAGCTGGTGCTTTATTAGCAGAACCAGCTAACTGCATAACTCACATGCAAAGATAAACTAAGGGGAAGATCTATAAGGCTTTTAAGAAATAATTAAGTGAGTATAGATGAATACAAAGTCAAGGTATAAAATTAGTTATATTTCTTACTTTGAAAAATATTAAACATTAATGAATGAAATTAAAGGAAATACAAATAAAAAGTACCTCATATTCATGAATTGCAAGAAATAACCTTGTCAAAATGTTAACGTTATCGAAAATGAATTACACTGCCTAACCATGGGGCTCAGGAGCCTGTAGACCTGGAGCGGTAGCCTGTGGAAGCCTGCAGGTGCTGGAATAGAAGCCTGACAATGCCGTCGGCAAACCTTGATTTGAGATTCTGGCCAGAGCTCTGAAAATCAGAGAGCAGACAGAAATACAGATGGTAAAAGACAGGCTGTGGTCATTTCAGTTGGGATCAAGGGCTCCATGGGCAGGCGAGCTGCGCACCAGCTATGTTACAGTCTTACAGAAGATCCACCCACACTTCCCATGTCCCTAGACTTTGGGAGAGACTGAGATTAAACGCACAGGGTTAAATAAACTGGTAGAGGAAACTTCAAAATTTCTAAAGTTTTACCAGAATTTCTGAAGTTAAATAGATTTAACAAACAGTGGTACCCACCCTATATACTGGGAGTGCACTAGCTAAGAAAGACATAAGTAAAACAGTGGCATTCGATGTGGCAGAGGATATAGCTCAGCAGTTTAAGTGCCTGCACAGCAAGTGCCAAGACCTGGGTTCAGTCCCTAGTACTGCATGGCATGCCAGTCACAGAACCCCAGGCACACCCATGCCAGCCACTGAAACTGGGTGTGGTGGTGCACAGCTGTACTCCTAGTGCTTGGGGGGTTCCCTATAAGTCTGAGCTGTGTTCTGAGACCCTGCACCAAATAAATAAATAAATGAAAGATTAAAAAATAATAATGAAAAAAAAACAACCCCACTTGCAATAGCATCCAAAAGATTGAGTATCTAGGAACAGACCTTACCAAGGAAGTGAAAGACAATTAGAATAAAAGTTACAAAACACTGAAGAATTTGAAGAAGACACTAGAACTGGAAACACCTTCTATGGTTATTTATTAAGGGAACAAATGATGTTAAAATGGCCATAGTACCCAAAACAATACACAGGGTCAATAAAATACTCATGAAGTACAAATGACATTCTCAATAATGTCAGAAAAGGTAATCACAAAATTTCCATGTAAGTAAAAGACCCTAAATAGCCAAAATAAGCCTGAATTCAAAGAACAATGTTCTAGGCATAATACCTAATTTCAAAATATAGTATAGAGCCATTGTAAAAAAAAAAAAAAAAGGAGCATACTGTTGTCACAGAAAATAAACACAAAGACCAATGTGATGTAATGGGGACCCCAAAATCAAGCTGTGCTTCTACAGCCATTCAATTCTCTACAGAGGAACCAAAATCACAAGTTGAAGACTAGATAGGCTCCTTAACCAATAGTGCTGGGAAAGCTGGGCAACGCGTATGGATAGAAGATTTAAACTAGATTTTTCTCCCTCACAATGTACAGAAATTAACTCAGTATAAACCAAAAGCCTCACTGTATGACGCAAAGCCTTCAAACTACTCGAGGAAGACATAGGAAAAATATGCAAGATACTGACATAGGCAATGATTTCCTAAAGATAATTTCATTAGCTGAAGAAATAATAGCAAGAATTGACAAACTAGATTGTGTCAAGTTTTTTGCCAAGCTTCTGATGGCAAATGAAACAACAGACACTGTGCAGAATAGCTTACAGCTGGGCAAAAATCATTGCCGGGTATTCGTCTGATGATTAATATTCAGAATATATAAGGCACTGATGTGTTTAACACCAAAAGAAGTCATCCAACCAAAACCATAGGCCAGCGAGCTTAATGAATACTTCTCAAAACAAGAATTACAGCTACTTAGTGAGTATACAAAAGATGATCAGGATCTTTCACTATCACTGAGACAAAAATCAAAACTCTATTTAGATTCCATCTCAACTGACTTGAAATGATGATTGTCAAGAAAACAAAATGAGATCATAAATTCTAGCAAGGATATGGACAGGGAAGAATTCTTTTACACTCTGGCCATAAATACAAACTGTGCAGCCTCTATGGTGCTCCATGTGGATGACCCTCAAAAACTAAAAATAGAACCACCACATAATCCAGCTGCACCTGGATGTACGCCCAGAACTCAGTGACAGCATAGCATAGAGACATTTGCATACACGCTTACCAAGGTCTTATTCATAATAACCAAGCCAACGAAATCAGCCCACATGTCCATCAATGGATTGTAAAGTACATCATTTGCCAGTGAGCTATGGAGTAGAACAAAAGACTGCCCTTTGCAGAATAATATATGGAATTTGAGGTTGTGTTGGGTGAAACCAGGCAGATCCAGGGAGACAAATCCCTCGGGCTTCTTTTGTATGTGAATCTCAGGAGTAGCAGGGCTGGTATAAAAGGGGAAGGGGGTGGGAGGAGGGGAATGGCTGATGGGGGAATAAGAATGATTGAAGGCCACCACGTGCATGATGAAAATGCAGTGATATCCACTATTTTGTACAATAATTATTGTGCATATTACTACTCCTAATAAAATAATTTAAATAGATTAACAACTTCTCTTTCCATCAACAGAAATCAATTAAAAATGACTATAAGATGCAAAACAAGGAACCTAGTAGAACAAAACATAACAAAAATACTTCAAGATATTGGTATGATGAAAGTGTTGGATTATGTCCTCAAAGCATAGGGACAAAGGTGAAAACTGACAACTGGTATTACGTGCACCCAGAAGCTTCCTGACAGCAAGTGAAATAGCAGAGTGAAGAGAGCCTGTAGAAGAATGTCTTCAAGACTAACTCAGAAGAACAGGCTAATATTCAGCATGTGTGAAAAACATAACCTCCAACAACAAAATTGAAATAGTCTGATTTTAAAATGAGCAAATGACATGAATAGAAATACCCCCAAAGAAGATACATATCTGTATCTATCAATGATACATGAAAACATGCTTCGTGTCACTAGGCAGCGGGGAAATGCAAATCACAGCCACAAAACAATGTCCCCCGACCTTGTTAGAGTAAATATAACAGTAACAAATGAAGACAGAGAGAAAAGTCACCTCTCCTACTCAGTTACGAGGAAGGTGAAGCAGTACAGCCAGCAGGTAGCACAGGGTACAACTCCACTGCAAAGCTAACACCACAGCTGCCCTGTGATCCTGCTACCCCACTGCAGAGGATCCATGAGAGGGAAGGAAGTCAAGCCCTCAGGAGATGTCTGCAGCCCCCCACATACTGGTTACCTCTCGACTCACGCCAGTGTTAGTGTGAAATCTTCTAGATGTCCATCAAATGAACAGATAAAGAAAATGTGACAAACAGACAACCAAACACCATTTGGCCTTAAAATGAAGAAAATCCTGATGCTTATGGCAATGTCACTGGAACTGACAAATGTTGTGCAACGTGAACTGAACCAGGCAGGTAAGGACAGGTGTCACGTGTGCTCACACAGGGCACCACAGGTGGAAGGCAGAACACTGATTTTCAAATGCTAGAGCATTGAGGGGTCTAAGACAGGCTGTAGCAAGTGTACACACACAGTTGAGGAGGACAATCAAAGTTGTGGGTTCCACTGCAGAGTACAGTGGCTAGAACAATGAATTGTTGATATTTTTTTAAAAATAGCTATGAAAGAAGATTTTGAATATGCCCAAAACAAAGAAACAATGAATACTACAGGGGAGTAATCTGCTACTCATTCTGCTTTGAGATATGGATGGATGGATGGATGGATGGATGGATGGATGGATGGATGGATAGATAGATAGATATTAGTATCATACTGTACCTCAAACATGCACAATTAAAAAGTATCAAACAATTTATGAGAAAAAACACAATATTCATCCATGACCATTTCCTTCTAATTTTTCTAATTTTAAAACTACTATATTATTGAAATATGATTTGGCACATTCACATACATTGTGTCCTAATGAACTCTAAATACTGCCAGACTTCCCAAGAAGTCTTGCTCACAAACATCTTCACAATGAAAAGAAGAGGTAGGCGAGGTGGAAGGAAAAGACTCTGGAAAGCAATGTGACAAGACTTCGTGCTGTGCACCTCAGCCCGGGGCTTCAGACCTGCAGCGGCCACCACCTATGCACAGCAGTAGGGCTCTCAGAGAAAGCCTGTGCTTAACAGAAAGATTCAAACTCTTTCACACTTGAAGGTAGGAACTATTAAAAGTACCTACTTCAAAAAAAATAAAAATAAAAAGAGCATTATTACATTAGAATCAATCCACTAAAAATAACATAGCACAGGAAATTACTTTTTAAACATCTTTGGGTCACCATAGAAAATCAAAAATAAGTGTGTGTGTAAGCTCCTCTTAAAATATGATGAGAAGCAACTCAGATAAGGTCAATCAGCTACAATGAAAACTGAAAAAAGGAGCAAGCTAAGAAAATGACTTTTACATTGAAAATTTAATAAATTAATCAAACTTACTGTAAAAAAGAACTTGAAGATCAGAAATGACCCAGGAAATTGACTTTTCAATGTACACTACAATGATCAATTTTAAACCTTGCAGATTTCAGAAGAGAAATAAAAGAATACAGACCTGGAACGAGTAAGAACATAAAGTGGATGCAGAAGAAATCAGAAAGGTTTTCCACTTCAAAATGGCTTTCTGATAGAGAATAAAATCCCAGGGCTGGGGAGATAACTCAGCAATAATTGCCTGCCTGCCAAGCGCAAGGACCCAGGTTCTATCCCTGGGACCACGTGTCCTGCCGGCCAGGCCCAGAGTGGTGACACAGGCCTATAATCCCAGCCGCGGCACAGGCTGAGACAAGAGGATCTCTATGAGTCAAAGCTGCATAGGGACACCCTACACTGGGCCGGGGTAATGGCTCAGTGGATTGAGTGCTTCCTTGGCAAGCACAAGGGCCTGAGTTCAATCCCCGGTTCTGCCAAAAAAAAAAAAAAAAAACCCCAAAAAGTCACCCTGCACCAAATAAATAAACAAAAGTTTTTAAAAACAATTATAAAAAAAGAAAATCCCAGTCAATTAAAGTAAATAGACACATTGATGATAAAACCTACCATAGTTTAGTAGAATAAAAAATTTAACATAACTCAGAAATTTATAATACACAAAATAAAGTAAAAATATCAAAATAAAAATTTAAAATTTACACATAATGTATATCTATTTATCACATCATATATGATGCATACATACATATGATACATATATAAATAACTTATATCAGTGGAATACATTATCTGATTTAAAAGGAAATGTGTAAGTATTCCTTAAAGGTAACTGAATTTTATATATGAGAAGAAAGAAAAAAGATTTTTTGAATTTTATTTTACATATTTGGTGCAGGGTCTACAGGGTCTCACTGTGTAGATCAGACACATAGTGATCCTCCTGTTTTCCTCTTTCCAAGCGCTGGGATTAGAGGCGCATGCCACCACAGCCAGTCAGCCCACCCCTGCCCGTCAGCGCACCCCTGCCCGTCAGCGCACCCCTGCCCATCAGCGCACCCCTGCCCGTCAGCGCACCCCTGCCCGTCAGCCCACCCCTGCCCGTCAGCGCACCCCTGCCCGTCAGCGCACCCGGGGGCAGGGCCAGCAGGCACGCCAAGGGATCGAACCCCGGCCGCTGCGCTCTGCCCAAGCAGGCACTTTAGTCCCCTGAGCTATCTGGCCAGCCTGAAAAAGAGATATATTTTAAAAGTGAAATGTAAATAGAACACAATTAGTTTTCCCTAAATGCTAATAAAAGGGCATACAAAATCTGAAAGGGTATGTTCCGAAAACTATCAAGTGATTTAATACTGCATAAAAAGACCTACCACATGCAAAAGGGATTTGAAATTGCTTTGAACAAATGATGTCCTTGACAAATATTCAATATATTTTGAGGTTGTAATGAAGTCTTGCATAGAAATAAATATTCACATCAGAAATAAAAAGAATGTTGAACTAGTAAGATAGTATATGCTCAAGCCTAATGTATGATTTATGGAGGAATTACAAAGTTATGTTAAGTAATATATTATCTAACGATGTTTCTTAGAACATTAGCTAATGTAAATAAACATGACTTTAACTGTATCTTACAAGCTATTCTAAAATCAATTAATTAAAAATAAAAGTGGTTAGCATGGAGAAACCAGAAGAAAGCCAAATAACAAATGAAATTCAAAATGGGATTATATAAATCTCAGGGAGTTGAAAGGTAAATGAGAGGAGATGGGGACATGGCTCAGTAGAATAAGCAATTGAGGGCTTCAGTTCAATCCTTAGTTCTAACAAAAAAAAGAAGAAGAAGAAGAAGAAGAAGAAGAAGAAGAAGAAGAAGAAGAAGAAGAAGAAGAAGAAGAAAGAAAGAAAGAAAGAAAGAAAGAAAGAAAGAAAGAAAGAAAGAAAGAAAGAAAGAAAGAAAGAAAGAAAAGAAAAACAAATGAAAGGAAATGAGGAAAAGAAGGAATGAAGAGTCCCAAACCCACAAGACCAAGGCAAGAAAAAGATGTGCAGAAAACAGCAAGCACCTGCTCACGGTCTGCCAGCGCTACCTGCTAGGGGAAAGGTTCACCAGGAAGAGAAAGCAAACCAGAGGGCTCTGCTCGCTCGAGCCGCAGGGCGGTCCTGGAAAGTCCGGGAAGCTGTGTCAGCAGGCTGACCCCCCACACGCGTCTGTGGTGGTCCCTCGGTCCTCAGCTTGGGGCGGTGCCTTGGCCCCTTGCCAGACATAGTAATAAAGCACACTGGTCAGTTCTTAATAAAACTTGCAAGTAAAAAAGAGGCAACGTAACTTTTTGAATATATTTTGTATTGGAACCCCCATCACAGGAGGCCTGTAATCTACCTGTGGCCAAAACCACCAATAATGAGTTTGAGTTTTTGGAGGAAAACCATGGACTGGAGAGTGGGCTCTGCCTCAGGACAGCGCTTCACGGCCCTCGCGTCTGAATGCATCAGCAGCAGTTGTGCAGCTCTAAGGTCCTGCCGCCCTCGGCCCAGGTCCTGCACGCGCCAGACCCTGCAGGGCGCTGCCCACTCACCAGGGAAGCTCCGCTTCAGGCTGCTGCAAATCTGCCTTCCGTTTCCGAACTTCAGGTTTCACAAATAGTGCAATCCTGGAAAAATAATTCGGGGAATCATGTTCACCTGAGGATGTGGATCCTCCAAGCAAAGCGAGTGAAGCTGTACCTGTGATGGGAAGAAGAAAACGACGTTTTACGTCCCGGACACACAGGTGCGGCCTCTGCATGCACAGCCCCGGCGCGCAGCCTCGCCTGCAAGACCCCTCACCTGCGGAGGACCCGCCGGCAGGCGGCTCCATGGATGCACACTCACCCGCACGCTTGCGTGAGGGCTTCCCCAGGGCAACACCAATGCGGCTCAGTTGCTTCCAATCATTCAAAATTTTCTTTGCTCCCGCGTCGTAGCCAAATCAAGCGCTTGCCAGGTTACCCTTCTGTACAGCCAGCCAGATGGCCTCGAGGGACGACTGCATCGCAAAGCCCACCGCCCCTGCGCAGGCAGCCGCGTTCCAGCCAGGCGCAGGCCTCCCGCTGCAGCCGCAGGCGCGGCCAAGCAAGCTCCCCAGCTCGGTGTCCGATGTCCAGGCCTGCGGGGCTGCACCGCTCACAGTCAGACGAGTAGGTGGGCGCGGCAGCCCTCCAGGACCCGGCAGCCCTCGGGGAACCGGCAGCCCTCGGGGAACCGGCAGCCCTCTGGGGAAAGCCCTCTGCAGTCCTGCCGCCTTCTTGTCTGTTCACACGCATGACTTGGCCTCTCAGAGAGCTGGTCCTTCACCCGCGGCCTGCACGCCTGCCTGCCGGCTCTCGGTCCCGCTCTACGGGGGACCCGTGTCCGCGGCCTAACTAACGCCAAGAGGGAGCCGCCCCGTGTCTGTGGTGCAGAGGCGGAGAAGAGCGGACCCACGCCCGGTCCACGCACCCCAAGCCAAGCAGGTGAAGGACGTGCTTGGGGCTGAGCTCCGAGTGGCCGGGCTGTGGCCAGGTGTGTGTGCAGCCTGTGGGCCGGAGCCCCCTGGGGAGGGAAAGGCTGCTGCTCTCAGAGGCCACCAAGCAACTTATGGGCTGTTCTTTTTGTTCTGTACCAGGGATTGAACTCAGGACCCTGCACTTCCCAGGCAAACACTTATTCTACTGAGCTATCTTCCCGGCCCTTATGTATGTTCTGTTCTTGATTCTCTTCCATAAGGCTGTTTCTGGATGATAACAGAATTTAAAGGCATACATTCCCTGTCTCTGGAAAATGATACTACTTTGTATTTAAGCGCATTAATATGTCTAACAGTTGCTATTACTCAATAATCATCTATTAATACACATAAATTCTGACAACTTGCATTAAGCTTTTCTCAACCCTCAAAAAAAGTCATTAATTTTGTACAGTCATCTTCAAATATTCAGACATACAAACTTCCCACTGGCTCGACTGGTGTGGCACAGCAGTAGAGTTCTCCGCGTGTGTGAGGATGGGCCTCAGACTGCCCCCAAACCTGCTTCTAACAAGCATAGGCACATCTCAAAGGCTGGTGGTGCCTGCAGTTGTGTTATCAGCAACCAGAAGAAGCAACATCATGAAATTTTATTTATTTATTTATTTATTTATTTTTGCAGAACCGGGGATTGAACTCAGGGCCTTGCACTTGCCAGGGAAGCACTATTCCACTGAGCCATTTCCCCAGCCTCTAATTATTTTTAATATAACTGACAAATTCTCAGCCATGTTTATTTTACAGTCTCACATATTTTTAATGTTTGTTTCTGTTTGGAACTTTTCATTTCTATTACACCAAATATTCTTCTAACACTACCATCTGTAATAAAAATACCATATGGGCAATTTTTCAAACTTAATTCTTAGTAGCATAACCATATAATTTACTTTATATTCATTCAGAAATTATAACTGTGTTTCTCAAATGACCAGTGATGTTGAGCATTTTTTCATGTACTTATTTGCCATCTGTATCTCTTCATCTGAGAAGTTCCTATTCATCTCCAAAAGCCATTTTGGATTGGGTCTCCAAATTTGGGTAAACAGGGCCAGCCAAATAGCTCAGGGGATTAAAGCGCCTACTTAGGCAGATGCAGCGGCGGCGGGGGTTCCATCTCCCAGGGTGGTGTGCTGGTGTGTGCCTGGTGCCTGTAATCCCAGCTCTTGGGAAAGTGAACACACGCGGATCACTGTGAGTCCCATTTACGTAGTGAGACTCCGTAGACCCTTACTAAAAATACAAGAAAAAATAAATGAAATAAAATTGGGTTGCTAAGTTTTTTCAATTCTTTATATATTCTAGATAGCAGCCCATTGTGGAACAACTGGCTACAATTTTTTCCCACTCTGTGGGTTGTCTTTTCATTCTGTTGGCCACTCAAGACATGCAAATTAAAACAACACTGAGCCATCTCACCGCAGAAAGAATGGCTACCATCAAAAAATTAACCAATAATAAACACGGGATAGGCTGTGGAACAAAAGTAATTCTCCATTGTTGGTACAAGTGCAGACTGGCAAAACCACTGTGGGAATCAGTGTAGAGATAATTTGAAATACTGGCACTGGAGGTTCCATTTGACCCAGATATTCCCCTTCTGTTTTTTTCCCAGAAGAATTAAGAACAACATGCCACGGTGATGTATGTGCACCCATATTTATACCAGCACAATTGGTGATAGCTGAATCTTAGAAAAGACCAGATGTCCATCCACTAAGGAATGGATGAAAAAGATGTGCTCTCCTTGCACAATGGAGTGCCACTCTGTCATAAAGAAGGGTAGAAGGGAGTGTCTCACAGGTAGATGGATGCACTCAAGGCCACACTCACAAGTAAAATAAATCAGACTTGAATGAGTAAACCTTGTCTCACTTGTGCAAGAAAATGACCATGTAATAAGATCCAAACTGTGCAGTAGAGAGTGGAAATTAGGAGGAAACTGTTCAAAGGAAAAGACAAACTGGCAAGGGAAAGAGAAATGAAGAAAGGGAAAAAAATGTACCCCCAAGATACTTAAAATTGTTTTACGGGTAGTTTCTCTAAGTTCATTAAAAAGGAAGTTTTTACTAATATTGTATAGACAAGAAATCATACCTCTACCTTCTGCTCTGAACAACTGCTGGGCATACAACCACACACAACAGGTCAACTATTGTTCTGTCAAACTAACCTGTTTCAAAACTTGAAACATTATGTTTATCTTCTTTTTTTCTTCCTTCTAAAATAAAAAGTAAGAAAGTGAGAGAGAAAGGAAGGAAGGAAGGAAGAAAGGAAGGAAGGAAGGAAGGAAGGAAGGAAGGAAGGAAGGAAGGAAGGAAGGAAGGAATTAAAACTCCAGAAGCTTTAGTCCATACTTCAGCCCATTAAGACTTCTCGTCATGAACACTGCCAAGGACGCGCGATGAGCCCTGGGCTAGTCTTGTGTCGGCACTTCCTATCACAGCTGTTCACGGACACCCGGTGAACACCATAATCATGAAAGAATTTTTCCCTTCATTTCTGCTAAGTTGCTTTTTCTCATTTTCTAGTGGCCACTTTGAAAGACAAACAGTTACTGCTATGTGGCCTTCTGGCTAAGACCAAGTGTGCAAGACATGCAATTAGAAAACGTTTCTGTAGGCTACAAGAATGGCCCAAGCATAGCCCTACATAGCAGCTCATGCTGAGGGTTCAGGTCAGGAGGACAAGAGGTGCCTGCGATGACAGGGGCATCTGGGACAGGCATCCCTCACCTATGAGTGGGCACTACCCCTTCCTTTCTGATAACTGCTTCCATTCAGGAATGCAAGTTCAGTTTGCCACATCTTCCAGTTTGCTAAATGTACCAACTATTTGCATTATTAGTTGAAAGTGGTTAATTTTAAAATATCAAACCAATTATTTTCAAATTGTTGTGCAGAATATATAAATTGTGTCTGCAAGTAACATTTCTAGCCTGTTCTTCAGTGCTTTGCTCTGAAATTAAAGTTCCAACATCCATCTGACAAGATTTTCAGGAGAAAACATGGCAAAAGTGGCAAAGGCAATGTTAAAAGACAACAGAGAAAAATTGCCCAGAAATGTAGAAATCTACTATTCAGGACTAACAAAGCCAACATTTCAGAAGCAAAGGAAGATTTTTAAATGCACCTCAAAAGGAAAACAAGGATGAAGGCAAAATATGAAAAAGCTCTCAGAGTAAACTGGGAAGAAAATATTATATACACAGAAATAGCCATGTTTGGGTGAAGCCCCAGGTAGTTATTACAAGAACGGGAATGAAAAGGAGCCATAGCTTAAATCTTCTAAAGAAAGTGGTTTTCAACTAGAGTTGCAACCCTAAAATAATTGTTTTCAGACAGAGAGCCTGGGAGATCCAGCCTTCTAGGGGTTAACTCTAAAAATGAAGCAGCAGACTTTTTTAACAACAAAAACATCCAGTGTGAATTATGCACAGGTGGTACAAGAACTTGGCAAGCAACTCTTTCACAATACTTGGATGTATGAGGATTGAACATAAAAGTTATTTAAATCAAAGCTCTTGTTCAGCTTACAGAGAAGCCAGCCTGAAGCTGACAGGCCCGGGAGAATGTGCTTCCTGGCCCTTAGTAGAAGGACATATTCTAAATTTCCAGAAAATCATTAGAAAAATAAAGTTTAGCATGACAGGTGATTAAAGTGGTTTTTCAGGCAAAGAGGAAAAAAATGAGGTGGAATAAAAGCCTAAAACAGAATATGAAGCAAATAAAAATATTTTGGGTCGATTGAAAAAGGAATTGCTCAATAACATAGCTGAGATTATTGACTCTCAATTTATTTTAAAACAAAACCCTCATTTCATGGGGCATCCATAGCGTGACTGGCAAAATGCTCTGCCCCTCTGTGTCCTGCACTCAGCTGCTATTGCTGCAGGTCCAAAGTGGTTGGTTCCTGATAGCAGCCACCCACCAACCGCTCCTGCCTTCCTCCTGAGGTGTTCTCCATGCTTGTAGACACTCATCAGTGCTGTTTACAGTGTCTTTACTTTAGGGTGACAGTGTTAGCTCACGTGTGAAGTCTAATTGCCATTTAGTTTCAGAAGCACTGCTCTGTGATTCTACTTTGAAGTGAAATGCTATTTTTATCCAGAAATGTTCAGAAACAAAATAGGCAGGGTCTGGACCTGAGGCCAATGCTTGCCGCAGGGGGAGCGGAGCATGCTGGTCTCCCAGCTCATCTTCCCCTAAATGAGCTGGGCCTGCGCACTCTATGGCAGTCATTTCAGAGTAACAAGGAGCTATGCAGGGTATCTTGAAGACTCCGCAGCCCACAGGACCACTCCAGCATATCTGTAAGTGTCAGCCCTGCCAAGGTCACTACAGATGTGGGCTGAGGAAGGGGTGCCCTTCCCTCCCCAGGAAGACTGAAGGTCAGTGTAAGCAGAGCAGAGGGTCACTGGGGTTACCCCTGAAAAACATATACTTAACATCACAAAACAGTACTATGGTGAAACAGAGAAAATGGGCAAGTCGATTGCACAAATGAAAGAAATCTCCAAGCTCTGAGAACTTGACATGATTAAGCCAAGACCAGGAAGCTGGAGTGATAAGTCTTTGATTTATGATGAGTATTCATTTATGAGAAACATCTAACTGAACAGAGCTGCATAACTTCCAGGGTAACTCAGCTGACGCAAGCGTGAGGGTCAGGGCTTGCTTCCACGGGAAATTCAACCAGTCTCAGTGTGCTTCAGGATTATACTCTTGGTGGCTGAGGTGCTCAGAGGTTCCAAGAGAACAGATCACAAGTAGCCTGCATCGGAGCATCCACGGGACCTTCTTCACTATCACAATATGAATTCTTAAGTAATCCCCAGCTTCTGTGTCTGTGCAGAGTCCTGAAGGGTTTGTCTGCAAGGTGCTGGGTCCAGAATGCAGAGTGGACGCCCTCCATCCATCCACACCTGCTCCTGCAGCAGGAAATGTGACTGGGAAAGTTGGTCCTAGATTTCTTTCTTTTAAATTTGCTCTTAAAATAGGTAAGAGGTAATGCTTTAAATACAGTTACTCAATATCTGCCATGAACATCATTAAAAGGGACATTTTGGTCCCTCTTACTCATTTCTGCTTTTTTAAAAAAGTATTTTCTAAATGTTCAGAATACAAAAAATGTGCATTGGCTTTAGGCTTATTTCACACTTGAGGGGAAGGATTGAGGAAAAGGACAAATAGAGAGTCCAACCAAGCGCCGTTATTTAACGCCGTCTGCAGCAACTGCTGTGAAGTGTGCATGTGTGGGTCTGGTGCGAGGGTCCAAGAGCCCCACTGGGCTTCATGCAGACATCCCCGTTGCCTACGCGCCCCTAGTCTGTACCGTCGGATGCCAACGTCCTGGCCAGTGGTCGCTGCTCCTGAGGATACTTCCCGTCTTTACTATGGTATCACATAATTCTCCAGGTATCAAAATTTTATATGATTTTTAAAAATTAGTGATTACTCAAGAGTAAATCTTGAGAGCTTTCCAGCACCCACACATGAAGGGCAGCCTTGTCATGTAAGGAGGAGGGTAATCAGTGAGGCTGTGGGAATCATTCACAGAGGGTCTGTGTATCCAATAATTACCAGGCACACCTTCAATACGTGCGATTTGCATTTGCCACTCACTCATCCTCAGCCAGCTGGAAAATATGACCAGTGACCAAAGCCTCAGAATTATTAGTAGAACTACATGAGATCGTCCACAAGTAATCGCTTTGGACCTATCACAACAGCAATTGTGCATGGCTCAGTCCAATGCATAGTAAGGGAAAATTTATCTTATCCAGTCAAATTTCCTGATGTTCCATATAACTAATATTTTCCTTTGATGTTTGAAACAAATTTTCTAAAAGGGGCTTTCCACTCATCATCTCCAGCTCTGCATTTAGCATCTAGAGAAGCATCACACTTCTGTAAGCCAAGCGCAGTTTGCGTTCACTGTGAAAGAACCCTACAGAGAGCTGACCCACTCGGTCTGGCCAGGAGCCTGCAGGTCAGTGTTTCGGGGCTGCAAGCTTGGCTGTCTCATTTAATTCTAATTTATCAGTTCATTAGTCCATATCTGCAGCATGTGATGCTCCGTGCCTCATGAGGAGTTGGCGTGTGCTCGGGGCGCACCATCTTCATTCCTCTTTTCAATCCCCCTCCTTCCCCTGCTTTCTCCCTCCCTCTCTTGGACCTTCCAACTGGGAAAGGTCTCCCTGCTCCTGGTCATCTTGTACTTTGCTCGTTGTTTAATTTCTTGCTCATGAGCCTTGGAGAACTAGCATTCAGCACTTCTTAGTATCAAGCTATTGCGTGACTAACACTGGTAAATCCTGATCACTTGCACATGTGAACTCATTGCTCATGGTCGTTTTCATGGTCTTTGATTTTTAATTTGCAGTTTGTCTTCTTTAATCCTTTTTTTGGAGCTCACTAATATCCATCACTGCTTGCCCAGGCTCCGTGCTAACTACTAGTACACAGTGAGCTCCGGTGGCACTGCTGGCCAATCCCCTGGGTGGTGGCTCACTGCCGGTCAGGTCCTTCCCCGCTAAGCTCAGATGGCAGCACGGACCTTCCCCAGATTTCTGTAACTTCCGGCTCCTTCTTGCATCTTAGCCCATTCGTGGCCTACAAGGTTTACATATCTGGGGTGGTTGGGTCCTGCGTATCACATATATTTCTTCTTCGTCTTCCCCCTCTGCTCTCACTCTTGTCCCTGTGGACCATATCCAGAACCTTGTCTTATAACTTCAAGAAGCTTCTCAGGAAAAGCAAGCACCAGTCACATCTGCGCTCAGACTATGAATACTTTGGCTTTTAACCTTTCTTTCTACTCCAAGTGATTTTATGCATCATTTGCTTGAAATCATTTTTTCCATGTGTACAAACCAAGAAACAAGTCAGCACAGGGAATCCAGAAGACCACACTTGTGCATAAATAAAATGCCTGAACATTGGGATCTGTTTCATTCCTGTTTCTCATAAATTTTTCCAAAGACTAGATTCTCTGGCCATCCCAATAAGAGAGTTTTGTAACCTCATGCTGCAAAAATTAGAAACCCATATGATGCCACGTTAGTACTAAACAGCTGCCTGCTGCCTGGTTAGATCTGTCTCCAATACACAGCATCATGCAATTGTTTTCCACTTGGCAAAGTAAGAGAATCATAGAACTGTGCTAAACGATTCCAATTTTATTGATACTGGGATACAAGAGTGGTGTACAAATGACTAGCAATCTAGTTTCTCATTTTTGCCATAGAAATTTGTTTTTACATTAGGGACAAATTGGGGTGACTTGAGGCTTAGTAGTTCATGAGCATTATTCCATGCTCCAATTAAAGTGAGTAAAACGCTTAAGGTACAGTTTAAAATTTTAAATAACTTTTAGGAGTTGTATCAGAGTTTTACTAGAGGAACAGGTATGACATAAGATGTACACATGTATAAGAAGACACAAGGTTGGCTCATGATGCAGAGAGTCAGAGTCCAGACAGATTAGGAAGTGTGCATGGGGCGTCTGCACATGGGAGACCGAAGGATTCAGCCCAAGGTCTGGAGCTTACAGCAGCATCCATGTAAGTCAACATCAGGAGACTGATGGGTCTGTGACAGAAGGCTGAGGCTCCAAGGAAGAGGCTGAGTCTATGCTAGAAACCAGGAGACAATATCCAAGCTGACCACAGTCCTGGAGTTCTCTGAAGAAAGTGGAACCCCACCCTTCCTTTAAGTGATGAGTCACTCTAGGGTGGGGACTCCATGCCCTGTGCTGCTACAGTGCAGAGCTGCCAAGCTGATATGGTTAAACTCCTAACTTCTCAAGTTGATACGATCTATTAGCCATTACAGGAGTCATGTTTTACTTTTCAGAATAAATTGTTTTAGGTTTAAATATGTTTAACATGTGTCCCTCAAGATGTGCTGGTCATTTTCTGTGTGGGTTTCAATATTAAGCACACCAATAACCATGTGTTGGCAAATAGGACTGCTCAAGGCACCGGAGAGCCAACCTGCTATGCCTCAGCATTTGCTGAGAGAAGAATAAGCTGCCTCCTCTGCGGCTTTGGGGTCCACAACCCAAGGCCTGGGACACTGGGCACACTACCCCATCTAGATGCAAGATTTGCCCGTAAACTTAGAAATGACAGATCTAACTGACAAGATGCTTACTTTAGAGATGAATAATGGGACAAGAAAGAAGTGAAACACATAGGCGCTCAGGTATGCGTAAGCCCCTTCTATCACACATTGCTAT
Source organism: Ctenomys sociabilis (assembly GCA_004027165.1). Lineage (NCBI taxonomy): Eukaryota > Metazoa > Chordata > Mammalia > Rodentia > Ctenomyidae > Ctenomys > Ctenomys sociabilis. Next base: position 34,104 of record PVKA01009506.1, on the reverse strand, counting down.
CTTCAGTGCAGTTGCTTGGTTCACAGGTATCAGCACATATAGTCACGGTGAGAATCTTACCAATTAACTGCTACTTTCATAAACCTGCTGATGTTTCTCGGGATCATTGCCTTGCCCATCTTGTCCATACAGATGTATGGTTTTGCGCCTGTCATGTTTCCCAGCTTTTCTCCTTGCCCCTTTCCTCATTGACCAATCCTCAACTTCTCATTTTCCTTTTAATTGTGTTACACCTTTCTATTTGTAATTCTTCTTTTGAGTACTTACACTAGAGAGACTATAAGATATTTACAAATGTCGGTCTGGCTTATTTCATTATAAGTATACCTTCAAGTGGCATCCACTTAAGGTATAAAAACAAGGTATGTAAAGTAAAGCCACATTAATATGCTGAGCTGTAAAAGGCTCTAGTCAACAACTTCTGCAGATAACCTACTACTATTGTGAACTACTGGACCGTGTTGGATTGTTTTGCTGAATTCAAGCACCTGTAATAATTGAATGCCAATAGAATACCCATCTCTGACAGGACTAAACAAAAACGGGATACAAAGGAAGGACCATTCTGTATTTGTATATACAGAATAGTTAGGATAGATATGCAGCCACTTTTGCTTAATTCTATGAGAAGATTTGCACTACTAGTGTTTGGACAGGATATCCTGTCTGCTTCTTGTGCTATAGACAGCCACTAGGAAGATAACAACGTAAAAAGTATTAATTATTGAAACTGTCCTATTAATCAGCTTTGAAACTGTGTCATTGGTATTTGTCTCTCAATAAAATAAAATAAAATTTAAAAAAAGAAATGAATAAATGAAATACTGGTGGGGCAAAATGCAAGGAAAGGAGCAAGGACAGAGGCAGGCTGTGCATCCCAGCAGGATGGAAATCTTTAGTCAGCATTTAAAATTTGGGTGAATAAAGCAGAGAAGTGCTGGGCCAGAACACACCCTTCACTACATGGCTTGCAGAGACACGGTGCAGCCATGGAGCCCCCAAGCCTGGGGCAGGGGCGCAAATCTGTGTGCTGCACCTCATTTGGCAGGAATGCAGGAGAGCAGGACTTTGGGTCATCTGCACGAGGAGCCTGAAGCTGATGATCCTTTCCAGCACTGACACAGTGTTGGGCCCACTCAGCCAGGGCAGCCCAGGAGCTGCTGCAGGACTCTGAGGCCTGGGAGTGGCCACTGTGCTGGGCCACCACGGGCCAGCGCCAGGGCTGCACTCACACTGAAAGCGTGTGTAAACCCGAGGAGAGAGGCAACAGGGTGGCACTCCGTGTGCATCAGAACAGCTGGGCTGCCCAATGTGCAGCTTCTCCATCTCCTCCACACAGAATGGCACTGAGCATGAGGATGATCACAGCGTGACTGCACCACGTTTGTCTTATGAGAGAAAGCTTCCTCCACCTACTAGTATAAAACAGGAGGTATGGAAATCCACCCTTCAGGCCACACCAGTTGATAGGAAAATAGAAATCAATCAGATTACCTCACCTTGTCCAAGTCCTTCATGTCATATGATGCAGAAGAAAGGCTGGGGTGCAGGTCTCGACAGGTGACCTGTAGGGGCATGTGGAGCTCACATGAGGATTCTAACAGAATTGTATGCGAACCACCCAGCCACCAATACTGGGATTGCAGAACAAAATATGACCTTGTTTTTTGTGCTGGGGGTTGAATTCAGGATTTTATGCTTGCCAGGCAACCACTTAAACTTCTGAGCTATCCCCACAGCCCCAAACTATGACCTTTTAGAGAGAGTTAGTAACTGAACAATTGCCCTTAATGGACACTGTCTCTAGATGAAAGGTATAACATAGTCATGAACAGTGCAAGAAGTTGAATATCTTGAGTGATGGCTGGGAAATGCTCTAATAGAGAAGAAAACAGCGGTAAGTGTCCCAAAAGGACACCACAAGATCCTGAGGAGAAGAAAAGCCCTTCTTCAGTGGCTGTTGGCGGGTCCCGCAAGGAGCCACCAGACCACTCTGAGACTTCAGTGGTATCAGTCCAGTTTCAAGGTGAACTGGCAGCACCACATGTGCAAGGCCCTTGTTCTGACTGAAGAAGTCATAGCACACTAGCTTGGAATGCTAAATCAGACGGCGTGTGCCCTTACCACTGCATGAGCGAGAGCCAATACCAGGCAAACGGCCCTTTAGGGAGGCAGAAGCTAGCTGACCACCCAGGCAGTGTGTGTCAGACTTCACTAAGGGACATGAGGTGTCCATTAAAGTGAAACTCATCCATCTCCATCAAGAGGATTCCCTCACAGAAGAGGAAGGCCTTTGGAACTGATGAGCAGTAGCCACTGCATTTGTCTGAGGTGGACCTCTGGGCCCTGAAGCGTGCGAGCGCAGGGCCCTCGGCACTCAGAGTGCACTGAATGTGGATGTATTCTTGAATGCCTGGTAAGGACGAACATCTTCCAGAGAGGGTCAATTACTGTAGATGGCTAGAGGGAAGAATCCTGGGGGTGAAATCCTGCTCATTGCTCTGGCAGGTGGACATATGTTCTTAAGTCCCAGATGCCTGCAAATGAGACTTAGCAGAGGTGAGAGTTACCTTAAATTGGGCTTTGTTAGTCCCATCATAGATGCAACTACTCAGAACACTACAAGAAAATCAGAGCAGAGACATAGCACCAATGAACTACAGAGCCATGCCATTCCACTGGATCATGAAATACACTTTACCCCATAAGTTCCCTCAGTGGAGAAGAAGTTGCAGCCTCACATGGAAGCGCTGATCCTGAGTTAAAAGGAATGAAACACTCTTGTGCAGACCAAGCAGTGCAGTGTGGAGGAACAGTTCACGTGCTTTCACTAGCAGGTGCACATACTTGACGTGGGACTAGGGGAGAGAGAAAGACCACACTAGATAGGTCCTGCTCTCCTCCCTGGATCTGAGGGAGAAGGGGGAAGGAGGACACTAGTGTGGAAGCGCAGTTCTTCCCAAGTCACCTCAGTTATTCTTGATTTCTGTATCACCTCGATTTATTGCCCCTGACACAAGGACCCCAGGAGGAGGCCATCACCTTCAAGTTCCAGAAGTAGAAATGAACCTTTCTAGAAGCAACCAGTGTAATGTTGAAGCCCTGCTGTAATCCCTGAGGTCCTGAAGAGTGAGTGACCAGCCAGCAGAAATGGCCTTGATGGTGAGTATGGATGTACACCTCAGAGAGAAGGCAGGCCCGCAGGCCATGGCGCTGATCCCGGGAACACTACCTCATGAGGGCGGGAGTGGGCAGAAAGGGACCACCAGCACAGTGGGTCATCTCAACAGACATTCAAGCAAGGGGGGAAGTGAGAATACAAGTCAAGGAAAAGAGGGAACAACTGAATGAGAGGGCATACACAGAGGGGGCATCCAACACGCTACTAACACACTGAGACACTCAGCCTGAGACGTTAAATAGTCTTCTAGTGTCTTATATCAGGCACAAAGAAGGAGAAAGCATATGTTGCTGAGACCACTGATTCTTTAGGAATCAGTTAAGATAAAGCAGAAGCCTGAAAATCTGGCATCCTTGCCTAGAGCTTAGTCACCTTGCTATGGTGGGAACACAAATGCCTCCCAAACTCATGGATTCAGGGTTTAATTCTCCATGCAGTCGTGTCTGAGGGTGGCACCTGAGGAGGAGACTGCAGGACAAGGACAACAACTTGTCAGTGTTAATATGTAGGGAACCCCTAGCTAGCTGGGCTACCAGGATTTGGGTCCAGTTGGAGGAGGTGGGTGTCTCCAGCAAGTTATAGTGAGAATTTGCCTTCCCCGCACCCTCTCTCTGTCCAATTTTTCCTGCCCTCTGCTTCCTGGCTGCAATGAGGGAAATCGCTTTCCTCTGCTATGCCTTTGAGCTGTGATGGTTCTGCCTGAGAATGAGCTGACCCTGGGCTGTCACCTGCGAATTAGGTGCCCAAATCAGCCTTCCTCACATGAGCTGTGTATGGCAGGATTTTTTTCCCAGTGCCACTGATCCAATTGTGATATCACGGTGGATGGGACTGATGGCTATGACAGCCAAGCATCTTGTGACCACCAGCACCTAGCACATGGTAGGGCACTGCCATTTGGGGGAAGTTAGAACACAGCCACTACTACTGATGGTTAAATTTAGACTCACTGGATGCCACGCCATAGGAAGAGTGAAGTAGGACAGGCAGCAGAGAAACATACAGGTGTGACTTGAAATGAAGTTGCTGGGAAGGAACGAGATGGTGCAAGTGGGACATGCAATAAAGTGGGCAGAGCTGGGGAGAGGGCTTAGGGAAGGCGGAATGAAGCGCTGAGCCAGCCCTAGGGCAGGTTCCTGACCTTGGCAGCTCAGGGGGATGGAGATGGGGAGAGAGTAAGGGAAAAGCACCTCCTGTCTGATTTAGGCTACAGTGTGCATTTTGCTCTCCTTTGAATATGAAGGGAAAGATTTTGAAAATAGTGACAGGATCTCACATCTCTTTAAACAGTCACTTTGAGTGCCACCATGAGACACAAATACCGTAGGACTCACAACGATGTGAGCAGGCAGTGTTGGTAGTTCAGTGGAGGTGGCTTGCAGAAGCAGCTGGAGCCACAATGAAGAGCCAGGGGTGACATTAAGACTTCCTTAGCATTTATGGCTTGAGGAAGAGGAACAAAGGAGGTGCCACTCCCTGCTGGCTGGAGAACACACTGTGGGAGGAGTGAGACTAGGGTGGAAAGCCTGATTTTGTTTCAGACGTAATATCCTTAAGAGTTTCTATACTGCTGGCACTAAGGACTAGATTCAAGGGATTGGCACTGAGCTACATGTAAGTGAAGATGTTGACAAAACAGCTGGATATTCAGGAATGAGATTGGGAAAGAGGTTCAAGTTGGAAGAAAAACACGAGTTTCTGTGTGTACAGGTGATTTTTTAAAGTGAATAAGCAGGAGAGCCTACCACCAAAATCAGTGAAAGAAGACAAGTTAAGCCTGAGAGATAGCTCAGCAGATTAAAGCACCTGCTTTGGCAGATACAGGGACTGAGGTTTAATCCCTGGCATACCATGCCAGCCCCACCCTGGAGTGTACTGAGAAGGTGATTGAGACGGGGCATGGTGGCACGCACCTGTAATCCCAGTGCTTGTGAAGCTGAAAATAGGAGGGTCACAAGCCCAATCTTTGTAGTGAGACCCTATAGTGTCTGTTCTAAATACTTAAAAACAACAACAAAAGACAAGAGTCGCAGGAGTTTGAGCTTCAAAACACGGTAGTGCTTAGACCATCACTGATGGCAAAGCAGATGTGAAGTGGAATGAAAGGACCAGATTTTGATTATTAACATCATTAGTTACCCGGTCACAGCTGGGTGCATTGCGGCACTGATCAAGGACAGAAGCGGCTTCGAGGTGTGAGCATACCAGGAAAGTGAGGTGTGTGGCAGCCCGTGAGGTGCTGAATTTTCAGGAGCAGCGGATCCACTGTGAGAAGTGCTGCACATAGTCAGAAGGGCGAGGACAAACTGAGTTACGGGGAGGTCAGCAGTGCACTCAGGGCGCGATTGCTAGGAGCCAATTCCCTAGCCGAAAAGCGCAAACTTGAAAATGCAGCCGCTGTCTAAAACTGGTAACTTCAAAGAAATTTGCAGAGGTAAACCTTTATAATGCTAATTCCTCATTTAAATTTTTGACAAATGCAAGTGGGGCCACAATTAATAAGTCTCCCTTTGAAATGTATTTCCTTTGTCTTTCTTGAAGTATTATTTCTTATTGAATTTCCCTTGAATACATTTGAAAATATTTTCGATATTTAGATAATGTCCTTTGGTGTTTTCTGATGCTAATTTCTCTTTGAAATTTTACTTTAAAATTATTTTAAGATTGCTTGATAGACTGAAATGAAGGGTCTACCAGACAGCACTTTGTTGGTTTTACCACTTTACTAATTTCACCACTAAAACAAACCATTTTATTTCCAAATCTCCTGATGTCCTATAAGTGCTCTGAAAAGGTGTTCAAAACCTCACAGGACATACAACCTTGGATGTGTTCCATTGTTTACATACTAAATACCTAAGGTCTCTCTCTTTCTCTCTCTCTCTCCCCCCCCACTCTCTTTCTCTCTCACACTGAAACCTTGCTGTGCACCTGACAATGATCTGCAGACTTCAATGTGACTACATTGTCCTCTCCAGCCTCTTGTTGAATCAGTGCATAGCCACAGTGGCTAGGTGCAAACTCTGGTACAAGCAGCAGGCAATATTAGACACATGTGTATGGGTAAAACATTAAGAGACAGAAGGAGAGGCACTACAGAGGTTTGGGACCTGGAGGACCTGGAACTCACAGTGCATGGGTTATTTTAGAAAGTGTCTCACACAGCTATTGGATTTGCTCATTTATGTCATTGTCCATCGCTGGCCTTGACTGAGGCTCATTTGCAAGAAAAAAAGCTTTCTTTACAAACCCCTGCATGGTGTTCCCAGTGTGCGATGACCTATTATTGGACACGTAACTTCTGAAAGCAGTTCTAGGCCCCAGACAGGAGCCCACATAAGAGCTCCAGCAGCTTCATCTCTCAGCATGCCTAGATATACCTGTGTGGATTGGGAAGATGTCATTGAATTACTGCTCATGCAGAAGAGATAAAATTAAGTAGGAGACTATTTAAAGAAAATTACAACTAATAGAAATATCAGATTTACAGTCACTTCCCTGCTTCAGAAATCCTTCAGTGTGTCTCTTGAGTCTTGAAAGGCAGACCCCTGGCTGATTTGGAAATTTCCATTTCTGTGTCCTCACTGCTTAGTTGGCGGAATGCAGGATCATTTCCTGGAAGAGCTGTCACTATATTCTCCCTATAACCTTTGACCTAAGATCCAGTTGTATCAATAAAGCTATGTAAATAGTAAAATATTTCAAAGATTGCTTTTGTCCATTGTTGAAAAAGGGAGGGAAGGCTTTTTCCTTGGCACGTACCATGACCAGGATGCAAGCGCGGGCATCCTCTCGGCCCGGGAAGGAGACTGGTGGGTGAGGGGCTAGATGGAGCGCAGCACTGAGCCAGCCGGATCTGTAGTCGAGCGAGTTCTGCCTCTCATACTCTCTAGCTACGCCACCTTGAGCATGGGTCATGATCCCTGTGAACCACAGTTCCTTTATCTGATCTTTTTCCAGACTGCAAACAAGGTAATGAATGTAGAGCATTTAACACAGGGCTGTGACACAGACTGCATTCAGTACTAAATATTGGATGAACGTTAATGCTGCTGCTGTCTTTTGCAGATTAAATGTTTAAAATATCGCTTCTATTAGCTCAGGAAATATACTGTCTGCAGCTTCTACATCAGTGGGGAAACCACCAAAGTTTATTATCAAACTGTGAGTCTTTTCCAAAGCACCGCTGCAGGTTTCTGCCTGAAAGATTTAGATGAACTGAACTCAAAAAGTCAGCTTGGAACACAGGAAGCGGGCCAGGAAGAAAGGAGGGGTTGGGAGGTCCCACACTGCCAGCGCCCACTGTGCTGTTACAGGTGACAGGAGAGCGACAGCTAGGAAGACAGGGGCACCAACCAAACATTGGCCTATTAAGCTGTCGGCCTGCAGGCTGCTTTGCCTAAAACCATCTATTGCTACTGCTGTCCAGTGTAGCATTCAGAACAAACCTCTGCTGAGAGGCGCTGGGCCAAGCGCTTTCTTTGGTTCTAAGACAAGGAAAAAAAGGTACATCCCGTTTCTTGAGAATTCTTGCCTCTGCATCTTCTAATCTATTCCTCTGATCCTCAGGTCTATTTTGTTGCCAGTACCATGTTGATTTTAGCACAGTGGCTTTGTAGTATAATTTCAAGTCAGGAATTGTGATGCCTCCTGCCTTGTCTTTATTGGCCAAGATTGCCTTTGCTATTCTAGGTCTTTTGTGGTTCCAAATAAACTTTAGGAATGCTTTCTCTAGGTCTGGGAGGTATGTTGGTAGCAGTTTGATAGGGATTGCATTAAATCTGGACAGCAATTTTGGGAGTAGGGCCATCTTCACGATGTTGGTTCTTTCTATCCAGGAGCATGGAATATCTTTCCATTTTCTGAAATCCTCTATAATCTCTTTTCTTAGGGTGTTGTAATTTTCCGTGAAAAGATCTTTGACTTCCTTGGTTAAGTGAATCCCAAGGTATTTCATTTTCCGTGGTGCTTTTTTAAAAGGTATTGTCTCTATTGTTTCCCTTTCAGTGTGCTTGTTATCTGTGTAGAGGTATGCCATTGACTTTTGAGTATTGATTTTGTATCCTGCTATGCTACTGAATTTCCCTATCAGTTCTAGTAGTTTCTTGGTGGAATTTTTGGGGTCTTCCAAGTAAAGTATCATGTCATCTGCAAATAGTGATAATTTAACTTCTTCTTTTCCTATTCTTATTCCCTTTATTTCTCCCTCTTTTCTAATGGCTGTTGCTAAGAATTCCAAGACTATATTGAATAGGAAGGGTGATAGAGGACATCCTTGTCTTGTACCTGATTTAAGAGTAAAAGATTTCAGCTTTTCCCCATTTAGGATTATATGAGCTTTTGGGTTGTCATAGATGGCTTTTATCAAGTTAAGATAGAGTCCATCTATTCCAATTTTCTGTAGGACCTTGAACCTGAGTGAGTGTTGGACTTTGTCAAAGGCTTTCTTTGCATCAATTGAGAATTCTTGCTTGAATGACAACATCAGTATGACTCTCCAGAGTGTCTGTAACTCCAGAGGGTAAGAACAAAGTAACAAATAAAACAAAATGAGATGTCCTGAAAATAAAGGCTCTCGGTGAGTGACAGTGGCCTTAGCCTGCGGGAGGGGAGCAGCCTGCCCTGCCCTGCCCTGCTGGGGCACCAGCCCCCACCGCCCTCCATCTGTCACGCCTGCTTCCCAGCCCCTGAGGCCCGGCTCTGCGTTTGCAGAGTAGCTCACTCCCCTCGCATCCTGAGGTAGCGGCAGGCGGTGCTTCTGTGTTCTGTGAGCCATGCTGGGCTTCCTTAGATCAGGCTCAATCTGCCTGCACACGCTTAATCATCTTAATTAGGACCAGAAGAGTCGGGGATAAAATGACACTGGTTGCTGAAGATGTAAAGATCATGTGAGATGAGGATGGAGTATTTTTCTAACATAAACTGGATGTCATCCACAGGAGACAAAGATTGAAGAAACTTATGAAATTTGCAAACAGGATATTATTGCCTTGTCGCTGAAATCTGAATCCGTCTGCATAGGATGAGTATATTCATTTACAAATGCAAAGTAATGCATTCAGGACGCGTTAGAACTTCCTCCTCGCTGGCTGTGCAATTAAAATAAGCGAGTTTTCATTCACACAAATCCTGCCAGGTAATTTCAGGAGGTTGCATTTAGAAGAGCAATGGCTGCGGTACTGCTTCCTGCGTGCTGACAGAGATGAAGGATCACGCATGCACGCTCCATGTGGTGACTGCACTCTCCAAAGAGAACCAAGGTTAAATGAAACAAAAGATGGAAGGAGACAGAGAAAGGGCGCAGAACTAAGCAGACACAGGGTCTAGTTTTAGAAATCATTTGGTACGCATGTTTTTCCTTTCAACACCAACATGCAGACATGGTTAGCTACTGACCAGACTAAATTAAAAAAAATAAAAGCCCTTCCCTTCCCCTCTCTTTCTGAGGGTGCATATGATGACCACAATCTTCCCCATCAATCTTTCAGATAGAAGCTTAGATTCCTAGGGAAGTCCCATGCAAGAGGCAGCAGCACAGCAATCCCAAAAGGCCCTGCAATTTATCAGGAAAAGAAATATCGTTCCTCAGCAGATGGGCTGTGTCCAAGGCTTAGCTATGAAAAATTGCGCTGTGTATTGTTATGGTTTGATATGTTCAGTTCTTCTAGAAAAATATCCAGAAGGGGAATGACTGGGTTGAGCAGGACCTTTAATCCTAGTTCTCTCGAGGAATCTCACTGCTGATTTCCACAGTGGTTGCACAGTCTACATTCCCAATCCACCCTGGAAAAGAGGTCCTCTCTTTCCCAGCAGAGCAGGCCTTCCAGCACTTGTTACTGATTAATTTCTTTTCTTTCTAATGTATTTCCTGCAGGGTCTCACTCCGCAGACTGGACTCAGAGCGATCCTCCTGTTTTCAGCTGCCCACGCGCTGGGGTTACAGGAGCACGCCCCCAAGCCCAGGCTCAGTCGCCGTCTCAGCGCTCCCTGGCGCTGGCCCCCATTATTGGCTAATCTCTTGCTGACAGCCATTCTTTGATATTTTTGTACAATGGAGTGTTACTCAGCTAAAGACAAACTTGAGGCTTTAGTAGGTAAATAGATACAACTGGAGACCATACTCATGAGTGAAATAAATCAGACCCACATGTGTAAGCATTGTATTGTCTCCTAGCACATGGAAATGAGAGAGTAAATAAAAACTAAAAGGTACAGAAGATAGCGTGAAGGTGAAAGAAACTGCTCAAAGGGGAAAAACTAGGATGAGGGAAAGGAGGAAATAAAAAGGAAGTATCATTTTTTAGTATTTCTTTTCTTCTTTTTTTTTTTTTTTTTTTTTGTGCTGTACTGAAGATTGAACTCAGGACCCTGTGCTTGCTAGGCAAGTGCTTATTCTACTGAGCTATCTCCCTGGCCCTACTATTTTTTTAAATTCTCTTTAAAATAAAAAAAATTGAGGTCAAAAAATTATGTATCGGAGGCCAGCCAGATAGCTCGGTGGATTAAAGCACCTGCTTAGGGACCAGGTTTGATTCCTGGAGTGCCACACTGGCCCCACCCCCAGGCACGCTGAGTCCAAGCTGTGCAGTGAGACCCTGTAGACCCTGCACTAAATGCGAAAAATAAAAAAAATCTACCAAAAGAAGGTGATACATAAGATATTCCATGGGTACCAAACAGGCCACTAAGGAATTGAAGGATATATGTGGGCTTACCAGGAGGATGAATTTAATTAAAAGCTACAGTGTTCCTTTTTAAGAAGAAAAGTAGTGTAACACATGAACTAACAATTACAAGTTTCAATAACCTGATGCACAGGGGCTGGGGAGATAGCTCAGTAGAATAAGCACTTGCCTGGTAAGCACAAGGGCCTGAGTTCAATCCCCAGTTTCGCCAAAAAAAATAAAAAAATAAAAAATAATCTGATACATAAATATAACTGGATTTTGAATAAAACCAAAGGTGTAAGATACACACATCACATCTCTCCCCTGGAAACGTTATGGTTAGGAGGTCAACTGGGTTTTGGGGGACTCAGACTAGCACCTTGACCAGGTCCTTCCTGTGAGCTTACATTATTTTTCATTCACTTGGCTCTAGAGGCAAAGGCTATATTTATCTATAATGCCATGCTAACAAATGCACATGTCACCAAACCATACAATAATGCTTTGCTCAGACTTCATGAGACAACTCCTGAAAGAGAAACAAAACACGGGAGATAAATTAATTGTGGTCTTGGCAAAACTGTACCTTATCTTTTGCTTCATTTTTGAGAAACAGGAAGCAAAGGGAATAGCTTGATTTTGAAACATGAAGAAATGAAGTTGGATGGCAGAACAAATAGCTAATAAAGCAAGGAAAGATAGGAAACCTGCTGCTGAATTTGAACTTGACCCTGTTCTCCTGAGGAAGGACACTGTTTATTTATATATATAAATCACATTTAGATAGATAATAACAAGCTGCAATCTGCATCTCAGAACGCTCATTTTTGAAAAGTCTGCGCATTATATGTGCATGGTGGTGCTTTCTTTTAAAGGATATACATCTCCCTCACATCACAGATATATATGTATTTTATATATTTCATGATTTATGTTCAGAAAACAGATAATTTCTTTGCAAATGGTATACTGATGTCTTCATGCTGCATGTCTCATCTACTTTAGTTTGCTTACATTCCTGCCCTCTGAACTCTACCATTTTATAGAATGTACTACATACATGCTTTAAAGACCAGCAAACTGATGCTAAATGATTTACATATTGGCCAAAAATTCAGGAAGTAATGCAGAAGGAAACTGAATCTCTCCTGCACATCTCTCAAAAGCCTAGTAATTTCCCAAATCCCACAAAGGTTTTCCAAGTCTTCTAATTATGAGTCACTTATGTTAACTGCTAACATTTACTGTATTATTTCTTAGAGCTCATTATTTCTGTTCCATAATCAGAAGAAAGAAAATTATGCTCAAGGGCTGTGGACCACGTAGGAGGCCTCCTCTGGGAGCAAGGAAAACAAGGAAGGCGTGGGAGGAGAGAACGGACAGTGCAGCGTCAGGTCAGGCTCTGCGAGCGCTGCGGGGAGGCCAGAGCTATGAGCAGGGGCTCCCAGGAGAGGCGCGCCCTTCGGGGTTGGACGTGACCCCGCGTGAACCTGATGTTCTGCAGTACCATGAAGGGTTTTAAACAGCTAATTTTCAGTTAACACGCAATACAACAACCCAACTGTTGTCGAGCTCCTATTGTTTTGTTTAGTGAAATTCTGTATTGTTTCTATTTCTCTCTCTTTTTCTTTTTACCATTTTTCATTCTCTTTAAAAAATAAAAAATAGTTTAATTTGCTAAACAGTTCTGATGTTCCCTCAAAGCACAGAGCAACCAGGACAGTAATGTGGTGAACAGGTTCCCCCCAGGGCCAATAAACAAAGCCATGAGGGCATAGTGTACAGGGGGTTACACCACTGGGATTTAAGTAAGTACAGTCTATGTTGTTTATGCAACACTGGAGCAATTACACATTCCTAAGAATATATTCTCATTTCTATATTTGCTATACAATTTTTGTATCCTTTGAAAGGACTGCAGCTCTTACGATTATTCATTCTCAACATTACAACATCTATTTTCTTAAACTTTCAAGGAGCTCAGCATCAGGTGGGCAGAAATGATTGATCTTTAGTATTACTGTGTCTTTTCTGTGTTCTGCTGGGCTGTACATCAATTATGCACGGATGTGTGTAGTAACATTACCAAGCGCGGTCCGCTTGAGGCTGTGCTAGGCCTGGAGACGAAAGCTCCGACCCTGGACACCAAAGGCTCGCAGCGCTGCGGGGAGGACAAGCTTTCCTGTGTTAAGATTCATCAGCGCCCGGATAGAAGCAGGAACGGGGAAGAGCAGGCGCTTAGGAGATTCCAGGAGCTTGAGGCAAGCGTAGCAGGCAGTGTGAAAGAAAACTTCAGCCTCGTGAAAGGCTTGAAGGATGCCATGCAGCTGGTCGGATGAAGAACCTGGAAGAGCACATTCCAGGGCTGGGAGGAGCTCGTGCCCTGCGCTGACGGGAGGTTCGGGACACAGCAGGACGCTGCTGTGGGGTCTTCGGGCGCACAAAGCTCTCGCGGTAAGCTGGGAGGGCCCCGCAGCTGGGTGGTCAAACCATTAAAATTAAGTCCACCTCTCCTATCGGTTGTGATCTTTAAATATATAAAGCCGGGATCCTATTTTCCCTACATCTCCTCTTCCTGAGGCTCAGCAATCAGCTACTCAGGCTTCATTTTAGGCCATCATAACATCTTTGGCCAGATAATCTGAAAGTATACCTCACCGACATTTACTGTTACTAAAGTGTGAACTATGTTTTTGGAAATGATGCCACACAAAATACAGCTTCAAATTGCATCCACTATCAAGTCAGAATAAAATATTTTTCAAATGCAGTGCTTTTAAATCATAACCCTTCCCAGGGTGTGCTTCCAGCTATCCCATGTGCAATCATTTCATTACTGTGATTGTGAACATGTCATATTACATCCACCCTTAATTTGCTAATTTACACCCTCCTGGTGAAGGATAATGGGCATGGCTGCAAACGTGTCTTTTCCTAGGTAATAAAAAATATTAAGTGCAAAAGAGTAGATGGCAACAAATTTTATTTATATCTCGTTGGTTAAACATGCATCTGATATTAGCCTGAAGCAGCAAATGAATCAAAAAATGAAGTATTTTGATTTCACACCACTGTGCAATACATCAGAAAGAAATAGGGTGCTGACAGAGGTTGAACTAAAGCAGCCTCGAGTGTAGGCCACAAAGCCCAGGCTGGGCTCCCCCTGATCGCGAGCTCGTGTTCCGAGATTTTATAATCCATGCTTTTAATGATTAACTCTGGAAAGTTTCTTGGGATCATTGTCATTTTTCACTAAGCTTTTGCATTTCATTTTCTTACCTCTTTAAAATTACAGACAACAGTGCTGACATCTGATCTTCTAACACTTCTTCCATGCCCTGTGGAATTTTTAATCCTTCATGGCTGTTCATGATATTTCCTGTGCAAATTCTTTCAGGAAATTAGATGTAATTCATCTAGTGGAGAAAAGTAGAAATTATTTGGCGCGCTCGAGTGCACAAGCTTGCCGCCCCGGCAGCCTGGCCTCTTTCCCCATTCCCCATAAACTTGCCGCACTTCTGAGCACGAGGTTAATAAGCTCGCTAACCCAATCCAAAAGAGAAGTATGCACGTATACCCATTACTATATTTCATTTTTCCTATGTTTTTTCACATGTGGACTGAAATATACCATACCTAGGCTTACTTTTCTTGCCTTGTAAATTCCAACAGAAAAATTCCTCTTTAAACTTCCTTTTGGCCACCTAAAATGAGTTCTTTCTTTTCTCTGAGATTTTGGAGACTCCTCCCTGAGGTCTGTGAACTCGAGGCAGGCAAATGCAGCTCCTTACAGTATCTCAGCCAGTGTAAATTCCAATAGTTATTTGTTGACCTCTCTTCTTGCATATCTTGCCTGCAGGATTTAGACCAAAGGAGTGGCATATTGCTTCAACATTTCCTAAGCCCCCAGGTTAAGAAATCACAGACACTGTGCATCACCTCAGTGCTGAAGGAGGGAACTGGTTGACTAGAGCCCGCTCCATTCTTCTTCTAATGTATTTAGTACAGGGTCTGCAGGGTTTCACTGTGTAGATCATAGTGATTCTCCTGTTTCAGCCTCCCAAGCACTGACAGTACAGGCATGCCCATTCTCAATCACAATCTCACTGCGCCCCAGGAGTCGGGCCAGCACAGCATGCCAGGGATCAAACCCCAGCCTCTGCGCTCCGCCTGAGCAGGCACTTTAGTCCATTAAGCTATCTGGCTGGCCCTTGCCAACTCCATTCTTGTCATTTAAGTTTCTTGTGAAAAGTTCATTACACCACTTAGAGTTATGGAGATAAAGTGGTTACAAAATGACAAAATTGTCATAAGCGCCAGTGTGTTGGCCCCAGGCTGAATATTTTAGGCCTCTCTGCATCTTATAATGAGAAATTGCATGAAATTTCACAGCTTAATGGAGAGTCATGAATAACATTAAGGTAAATAAATTTCCCTTCTGTGTTCACTTTTCAGAGAATTGTCTGAACTATAACCGGCGTGGCTATCCTTGTATGAGTGGTTTAAATCTGTGCTAAATGCTATAATAATTATATTAGAAACAAGTAAAAACCCTTCTAGATTAAGAGTCTTTATAACAATAACCTTATGTAATGCTGAAAAATGAAAAATACCACTACACAAATAATGAACATGAAATTTTTATCTCATGAAAATGAATTAACTAACCGAACTTTGTTGACATCAGTTTCACTAACTGCAATGAGAGATTTCTGCAGTATGATAGTGTACAGAAACTCAGTTCTATAATTATGCAAAATTTTGCAAAGTACTAAAATATAATAATTTGCCAATATCTCTGATGGCAGTTGTGGGAAATTATTCACTTAGCACAATGGGTTCATGAAATAGTTTAACGTGTATAGTCTGACAGTCGAGGTAGTATGTCCACATGGATTTAGGAAGATGTTGCCTTTATCATTATTTCTGTTTGGTTAAACTGTACATGGGCTGAGGCCAGACAACATAGGTGAGCACTGCTACCCACCGAGGCACCTTGTTTTTAACTAATGAGTTTCAGAATATTATGACAAATTTAATTTGTATTCATGATACTATGAAAATTATTTCAAGAAAAAATAAACCTGAGCTCTTGTTTACATATTCTCACCTTGTAAAAATGCCCAAATTGCAGTAGCCTATGAATTATGTATACTGAGCACCATAATGCATAAATGAGTAGAGGAAAGTTTAATACTTCAAGGCTAACATATACACAGAAAAAAGAACCATTTCGCTAATACTGAATAACAATTTGATGCTTCCTTAAAAGGGTTGATTTGTTTCTAACTCTGGCCAAAAATAGTTATAACTGCCTGCTGTGGTTTGTGTCTAGTTGTCCCCCCAAAGCCTCATGTAGTCATGGGGTGGAGACTTCTAGAGTTTGTGATTAACCCATGATCCACTGGGATTAGTATTGCTGGGATTATGGGTGTGAGTACTTCCTGCAGCCTGGGGCAGAGAACCTGAATGTAGTATAAGAGACAGAGAAAATATTTTTGTAATTATTGTTCTTTGTTGCATTGTTGTTGCTCTGCCACCATGAACTGCTGCCCTCTGCCATGTGCCCCTCTGCCGTGTGCCCCTCTGCTGTGTGCCCCTCTGCCGTGTGCCCCTCTGCCTTGGAGCCAGCTGAGTATGGACTGAAATCCGCAGTAACTGTGAGCTAAACAAACCTTTCCTTCCTTCATTTTGGGTATTGGGTACTTGTCCCAGCAATGAGAGAAGAGTAACTAAGACAGAATTTGGTACCACAAGAGTGGAGTTATTTCTGTGACTAAACCTGACCACGTGGATTACAAACTTTTGGGAGTGGCTTACGGGAAGAGATAGGAAAGCTGGAACAGCTTTGGCTGCTCTATCTGGGAGATTCTGGTCAGAGCTCAGAAGATCAGAAAGCTGATAGAAAGCCGGCCTGTAAAGACCAGACTGGGGAGATTTCTGCTGGGAAGAAGGACCGCATTGGTGGTTGGACTCCAGATGATTTGTGCTCTGGTTTGGCCAAAAGACTATCTGAATTTTGCTCATGTCCAGAGACTTTGCTTAACACTGAGTTTAAGCATGGTGGACTGATTAATATTTCAAAAGCTATTTCAAAGCAGCCAAATATTGGGGCGGTAGCATGGCTGTTATTGGGGGCTTTTAGTCAGATTTATGTTGAGAATGAAGAGCAAGGAGCCCAGCAGGATGGTCCAAAGTGTTATGAGTTTCAGAAAGAAAGCATCAAGAAAGCTGTGCACCGCTTCCCTGGCAAGAGCAAGGGCCTGAGTTCAATCCCTGGTTCCACAAAAAAAAAAATAATAATAATAATAAAATAAGAAAGCTGTGGACTGCATAGATGGAGCTGAGAGGATCTCCATTATGGAGAAGGAGCAAGAAAATGGAAAGGATGGCCTGAGGGCATCACAGGAGGAGGCAGGTCTCCACCCTTTGCAGCCTCAGACCTGCAAAGGTCAGGGACTTTGCCTTGAGAAGAAAGCTGCAGAGCCCCAGGTTCCAGAATGACCGCAGCGGCCATGCCACATGCCAGAATGGTGCCGGCATGGAGAATTTGTTTCTGGGAATCAGGATCAGAGTGCTCAGCCACCCAGGCACTCAGCCCCTACAACCAAGAGAAAGGAAAACCTGGCTACTGTCCCAGCTGGCAGCAGACCTTGGCATCATCCACGTGGCACTGGTTTTAGGTGCATGCAGAATGCAGGAGGAACTCTGAGGTTAAGAAGGCTTCCACCTCGATTTCAGAAGGAGGCCTGGGAGGCCAGGCGGTATGCATAGCGTGAGAGAGAAGCCTATTCAGTGGAAACCCCAGAAGTTTGGAAAAGCCAGGAACGTGGATCACCTAAGGGAAACTGCAAGGAAGGAGCAAAGCAGGCCTGAGAAGGAAGCCTTGGGGGCTACAACCACCAGAAGTGCCATGGGGCGGAGCCATGTGGGGCCTTTGGAGCTTACAACTCAGTGCAGACCGCTTCGGATGTTCCAGTTGGAACTAGGGGATCTAATGTTTGCCCTGCTGGATTTTGGACTTGTGTTGGTCCCAGTGTTTTGTATTCTCCTGCTGTTTGCAACTTTTGGATTGGTAATGTTTATCTTGTGCCTTTGAATGGTGGATGTGTTTAACTTTTCTTTTGTACAGGGGCTCACAGTTAAGAGTTTGCCTTGGATCTTGGAAGAGACTTGGATTTGGACTTTTCAGCCATGCTGAAACTGTTGGGACTTCAGCAACTCTTAGAGATGGACTAAAATGTCGTTTGCACAAAAGGATGTGAGTGAAACTTTGAGGGCCTGGGGGTGGAATGTTATGGTTTGTGCCTAGTTGTCCCCCCAAAGCCTCATGTAGTCATGGGGTGGGGACTTTTAGAGTTTGTGATTAACTCATGATCCACTGGGATCATGTATGATCCAAGGTTGGGATTATGGGTCCTAGTACTGTTGGGATTATGGGTGTGAGTACTTCCCCCAGCCTGGGGCCGAGAGTCTGAATATAATATAAGAGGCAGAGACAGACTTTCTCTAATTATTGCTCTTCGTTGCACTGTTGTTCTGCTGCCATAAACTGCTGCTCTCTGCCATGTGCCCTCTGCCTGGAGCCAGCCAAATATGGACGGAAACCCACAGTAACTGTGAGCTAAATAAACCTTTCCTTCTTTCATTTTGGGTGTTGGGTATTTGTCCCAGCAACAAGAGAAGAGAAGAGACACTGGCCCAAGATTTGGAGGGTAAACTTCAAGGCACTGCCTCGGATTCTCAAGGGAGACCCTGGGAAATAGGGGATGCGTGGGAGCATCTGGTGGCATTAATGCTCTCTTTGAGAACAAAACATTGCATTGTAAGAATGGGTGGGTACTGCCTAAAGGCGGAGTGATTCACATTCCTAGTCTGAAAGGAGAGGTCATGCCACCAGCCATTAGCTGCCCTACTAATCTTAGTGCTGGAAGCCCAGTGCCTCCCACACTGTGATCATACCCTCTCAGTACAGGCGTCTCGGTGTTTATTTATCCTGTCTGTATTGATGCTGTTTGCCAAGAAGTAAACTCTAAGCACAAGAGACAGTGGTGTATAATTCTTCTGATTTCTCCTCTGCACCAAGAACAGTGCTGAGTACCCACTGGGCATGTGATTAATGACTGTATCTAGGAAATGGATTCTTTCAGTAAGATACAGTACATTATAAAAACACTTCTATTGTTTACAATTCACCCTCAATTGAACTGACTTGAGAAAAACAAGACTGTTGATAAAAACATAGCATGGATCTATTATCACTGATAATCAACTATGTGAAAATTGAAATAGTAATGCTGAAATAAAAATCTGTACTGATGTATGGAGAGGTAGTCAGAGACTTCTGAACACCAAGGTGCGATAAACAGAGATCCTGGAAATGAAGTGTTGCTATTTTAAGAATTAAACATTTCAATCCCTGGACATGTGGCACTATATGTTTATTATACTGTATAATAGTACATGAAAACAGAAATTAGCCAAGTGTACAAATCATGGAATGCATACTAATTTTTAAAAAGTGTTCAAATTTTAAAATGATAAATAATGCCCATAATAAATAGAGATCTCCCTACAAAGCAAGGAGAAAACTATGACACGGTTATACACACACGCACGTGAAGGTTATATAACATGATAGAAAAATGAGAATCTTTCCTTCTGCACCAGCTCTGTTGGGGAATCACACAGCATCCCTCAGGCAGAGGACAGCAACAGACAGCACACTGTGGGTAGCCCCTTCCCTGAGCCCCCGCCCCAGCAGCCACAGCCCTCCCCATGGGGATTAGTAGGACCTTTCCCCTTCCACACCAGGCAAGATGAGGATGGGATCAGAAGAGCCCCAGAAAGTGTGATGTGGTAGCTCTTAAGGGACCGACTCGCAAGCTCATAATTCTGAAGAGTGTGGGGATTGCTTGAGCACACACAGGACAGCTGACTTGAGTGTGACCGGGCCCCGCGGGCAGGATGAGCCCCTTGGTCTGTAGGTTGGTGACGGGTCCTTGGCATGGAGGACACCTCAGCTTCCTTCAATCACACCATTAGTGTGGCACAACAAGCAGCCACCGAGTCAGGAGCATGCAAAGCACATGTCTGTCCTCAGTGACTATAAGTGGTCCGCGGTCACCTCAGGCTCAGCTGATCCCTGTGCTTTAAGCACGGCCCATGCAGAGTGACTCCTAGGCTACTGCACTCTGAGTGCTTTTCTGTTGAGGCTCGATCTAAGAAGGAGGCCAGCACTGGCACAGGAAGAGCTGCTGCCATGCAGCACCAAGCTCCCCCCCCAGTGGGATTTCAGCAGGTGTGGAGGGTGGGAGAAATGTGGGTACAGTGAAAAAGAAGAGAAGCAAACTTGCTCCCCACCTCCCCTCCTCAAGGAGCCCATTATGGTTTGTGTCTACTTGTCTCCCCAAAGCCTCATGCAGCCATGGGGCAGCTTCTAGAGTTCATGATTAATTAATAATCCAAGGCTGGGATTATGGATGTGCATTCCACACCTGCCGTGGGGTAAGTAAACCCCATTACAATGCAAGGGGGAGAAGGCTTGCTGGCAGCTGCAGCTGCTGCTCCTTCCTTTGTTCTTTGCTGTTTTCTGCTGCCATGAGCTGCTGCCCTCTAACTGGGAGCTTTTAAATAAATCTTTGCTTCCTTAATTTTAGGTGTTGGGTATTGTGTCCTAGAGATGACAGAAAAGTAACTGAGATGGAGCCATTTGAGTCAGGAAAGAGCAAAGCCATAGACTGGAGAGAAAGAGATGTGAGACTGGATTCCTTACTGACAGATTTTCTCATGAGCACTTCTCACTTAAGATGGAATGAAAGTCTGCTGAAGATTTTACTTATGGTAGGGGAGTTTGAAGAAACTGCAAGGAAAGTGGAGAGTAGCTTTCTGATTCCATTCCGTGAATTTCAAAAAACTTATTCTTTTGAAATATTTTATTTGTGCAGGGGTATGTTCGTGTGTATGTGTGTGTGTGTATGTATGTGTGTGTGTGTGCGCGAGTGCACGCATGTGTGTACATTAGGAACTGAAAGTAAACCTAACAATAGAACTTAGCGATTTTCATGATATGCTTTTTATTAACAAAATCACTGTTATTAGCATAAAACATCAAATGTTTAATCACGCAATTCAATAAAAACCTGCATCCTTTATATTTTATGCCAACTAAAACAATAAATTGCACATACAAAACACATTTTTAAATGCCCAGAGGGCTTTATAGAGAGGCCTAGGAGTTAGCCGCTTGCACAGAGACCCCTTGTCCGTGACAGAACCCTACTCTGTCCCAAGCCCGAAAAGCTCCCGCCTTCTGATTGCTCTCTGTTTAGCAGTATTTGCAGAAACTAGTTAGGCCTGTGGGGTAGAAAAGTTCCTTTGCAACAGCACTAATATCTCAGGCTGTGCACATCTATGGCGGCTTTCCAAGGGATACGCTGGTTGCTGGGCCCAGGCACTGAGTGCTCCAGATCAGCCAGGAGAGGGAGGGCTCAGTTCGCTGCTGGCAGCAGAGGCTGCTTTCTGCTAGCTGTCGGGGCTGTGGGCTGTGTGCTCTGGATGGGGCTGAGGGAGAGTGGCTGGGTCAGGGGTCCACTGTCTGGAGGAAGATGATGCAGCCGTGGTAGGAAGGACCGTCCTGAGAAGCTGCTGTGGCGGGGGCACACTTGAGGGGCTGCCTGAGTGACCACTGCCTCCTCAGGAGCGTCTCTTAGACCCCCACCCGAGGGGCCGCAGCACCATGCTGCTGTCTCAGTTGCTTTTCACTTGTTGCTGAAACAAATACCAGCACTCAAAATGAAGGAAGGAAAGGTCATTATTTAGCTCATAGTTAGTGGAGGTTGCAGTCCTTGCTCAGCTGGCTCCAAGGCAGACAGCAGTAGTTCGTGGCAGCAGAAAATGAAGAGCAGAGGAACAGCAGCAGCCGAAGCATCTGTCAAACCTCCGTCTTCCTTCTAAGCTGACCTGTGAAGACCGGAGCACCTCCAGAGCAGCACAGCTGCGACGATCAGCCTCCTCCGAGGAAGCGGGGCACAGAAGCCTTCTTCAGCCCCTTTAAGGCCCCTTTTTGTGCTGAGTCACTGCGGGGCAGGTGGGCCCCACACACCCCAGGGCACAGAAGCATGGACTGGATCCAGCCAAGTTGATGCACAATGTATCTACCACTACAGAAGCCCTGGGGACAGAGCTGAGACTGACACTGACGGAGGGCACGGGGCAGCTGATGTGCGAGCCTACGCGGGTGACACTCAGCAGGAGGGGTTTCGCGAGAAGCCAGCGCACAGTGGCCCGGCCCAGCCAACTCTGAGTGCCTGCTTCCGTCACGTCCTGCCCTTCTGTGGATGAGAAGAGATGCGGTACATTTCACACTCCGTAACAACTTCTAGCAGGTTTAATTATTAAAATCAATGCCTCATATGAGTGCCAGAGCCTGCCAAGGCTCTAAGGGTGGATAAAACGAAAACCTCTGACACCTTGACAAGATTCCTCTCCTTAACTGGAGATGATTTACCTGAAAAATCAGGTCATCATGTTTTGAGCCTAGTCAGACAGGTCACAAATGGCCTCAGTCTGGTGCCCAGCTCGCAGCTACCTAAGGCTGCTCACAAATGGGGCTCTGCACCCATTAAATCACATCTATCATAAGATCAGGGTGCAGGGTCTCACCTCCACCACTGTGCAGGGACCCTCATCCTCCGGAAGCCATGCAGCACTCCTCCCCTGCTGGATGCATGATGGACAACAAGCACGCACATTCCATTGAGTTTCCACTTTTCAGCCTCAGCTTTCTAGACAAAGAAACCTTGGGAAGGTGATCCATAAGGGATGCTGCTTCCTGATGGAATCTTGAAAGAGAACTTTTCTGCATTTCCTTGCGGGTTTTGCTTAGTGCTGCTGTTGTTTGGGTACTGAGCATTGAACCTTGGGCCTTCCCACGGAGCTGCCTCCCCAGCCCTTTGTATTTTTTCTTTAACTTTGAGATAGATTCTCAACTAACACACTAAGTAGTGCAGGGAGGGGTCTAACTTGGGGTCTTCCTGCCTTTGGTTGTCAAAGTGCTGGAGCTCTCAGTGTGGACTTTGTGATAGTGACGCACATTAGTCACTGTGGGCACAGGGCAAAGACAGCCATTGGTGGCTGATAGAAGATCACCAGGGTGAGGGAGCATGGGACCTTGAGGCTGAAGCTTGTGACCATCCCGGACTGAGCCTCAGCATCTCCACAGCACAGTCCAGCCCGGCCCCTTGCAGCCCTTTCCAAAGGACACATAAATCTAGGCTCCCCGGGCTTCCCCCAGGGAGCTCTGCGAATGCTCAGTGTATGGACAGAAAGCGTTTCACACCGACCTTTGCAGGGTGCTTGCTGATGCCTTCGGCATCCAGAAGGACACGTGTGGGCTGGACAAGGGCAGCCAGGCAGAGGTGCTTACACGTTGAAGGTGCCGCCCAAATCCACAGACGCCCACACACACACGTATTCTGTCAGCAGTGTGCAACGGCTCGTGAAGAAAATTATCAGGAACCTTATTGCCATTTAAGGGATCCAAACTGTATACAGAGCTCAGGAAATGTGTTCACTACTTACAAAAATGAATAAATCCCAGAAACTCCAGAGCAAATTATACGCCAAAACATACATGCCCAAAGTTGGTCAGGACATAGGATAATTTAAAGTGATATCTTTGTGAACCAACTTCCCACAGTGGATGCAATCTCTATGTACTTTATACAGACAAACATATACAGACAAAAATAAAAATTTTAAAAATACTACTCAAGAAGAGGAAAACTGAAGAGTTGTCTTAGAAGTAAATTATTTGAATCAGTAGTTTTTAATGATCATTTGTTCTTTAAAAGAAAACAAACAAACCGTCAAGGACTGGCCAAATAGCTCAGAGATTAAAGCATCTGCAAGCAGGCACAGGGGCCAAATGTTCAATCCCCAGGCCTGCTGTTCCAGCCCTGCCACCCCCCTACCTTCTCCCCCAACCAGCATGCTTAGATGGCAATTGAGACTGGGTGTGGTGGTACACCCCTGTAATCCCAGCTCTTGGGAGGCTGTAAACAGGTGTATCACTATGAGTCAGAGCTAGTAGTGAGACCCTGAAAACCCTGTAGACCCTTCCCTAAAAAATATGAAAAAAAAAAAAACTAAATAAATAAAAACCCCATCAACTTTCACAAGTTGATAAGTAGACCTGAACAGCCTACATCAAAAGCCTGCACATATCTGGAAAATGGAAGGCCAAAGCCCAGGCAGAATTCTGAGCAAATGTTTAAGCCACCAAGCAGGACATGCGGCAAACACGAAAGGTCCAGCAAAGCACCAGGGCCTAGCTGGGGTGGGCAGTGGTGTCAGAGTGGAGCTCCAAGCGTGTTTCAGACTACGCTGCGGTGAACAAAGATGAGTGACCAGCCGCCAAGGTGACCGGTGGGAGGGGGATAAGGACGCTGGCATCAGCAAAGGCCGTTCTGCTGGCGACTTGCAATACGTTCTTATGAAGCTTTGTATACTGGGAGGCATGTGCATACGGGCCTGTCTTCCTTTACAGGTGGGGACAGGTATGGTTGAGAATGGTTTCCATAAAATGTTGCGTCTAATCTTGGTCCGTTGGGCAGCAGAGTCGGAGAAGCTGCCTCACAGGAAGCACTGGGACACCGGCACAGCCTTTCTCAGTTGGGCCAGAGCCTCTCTGTCTTGTGAGTGAGGGCTCCCTCCAGGGCTGTCCTGTAGCAGGCTCTGGGAAGGCCTCCTTAGCTTGCCTCTTCCTGTGTGGAGGCCACCGGTCAACTCTCTTGCCTGGGTGGAAGCAGCAAGGCCTTCACCACATGCAGCCATCCTTTCTGGTTTCCCACACTCCAGAACTGTTCATAAAAATACTCTTTCAGTTGTAATGCAGGTGTTCTGTTACAGCAGCTGAAAACTGGCTTGGAAAACTGGCACCAAGAAGTAGAGTGCAGCTGCCACAATCCCTGCAAACGTGGAAGCAGTTCTGGGAAAAGTGATAAGAAAAGGCTGGAACTGTGCAGAACCAAGGGCAGAGCAAGGCGCAGAACACCCAAGCAGAGTGTAGAGGGCCGGTCTGGTGAACGCTTGAAGACAAGAAGATGGGAGAAGTCAAGAACCTCCTAGAGACTGTCACATTGCCATGGCCAAAGGAGAAGCACAAGCTGTTCAGCAGCTACTCGATGGAAACAGGAAGGTGGGACAAAGTGGGGCCCCCATCACTACACCAACAAGGATCGGGATGAGACAGACCCAAGCCCCACCACAGGAGGCAGCATTTAAAGCCGATGAACTAGAATTTCCAAGCAAAAGACTTCCTGAGCAACATGGAGAAGCGGCAGTGTGGCTCCTATGAGCCTCTTATGCTGCCATGAGGGAGCAAAGAGCCGCCCTGGAGGTGACATTTATGACTGAAAAGGAAGCACATCGTGAAAACTTTTAAATCTTGTCACCTGGCCATAGGAAGTTGATAATGGCCAGCTGGCTACTTCCTAAGGAGATCCAGGTGGACAGAGAGAACCCAGGTGCTGCTGATCTGGACTGCAGGCAAAAGGCACCAAGAGAGCTTCATGGTCGCCTTGAGCTCTGTAAGAACTGGTTTGGGGACTTACCCAGGGCACCCTCCAAGGGTTCCCTGCCCATGCCACCTTGGGTCTACACTTCCTGCATTCTGTATCAGGCTCAGGCAGTGCCAGGTGTGGCGCAAACTGCTTCTGCAAACAGTGCCAGCGAGCGGCCTCACCAGCTTCCCTGCCAACGTGGTGCTACTCCTGCAGGCCTGAAGCCTGTGGAGACATGGTAGGCACTGCCTGGATTTGAAGGGAGGTCTCAGGCTGCCTGGGAGCCAGGCCGAAGCCTGCTCCAGAGCTAGAGCCACTGCAGAATCCTTATCTGGAGCCATCGGAGTCAGACCAGCACGGGAAACCTGAGCAGTATAGCTGCTGGCAACCCTCACCCCCGGGACAGCTACAGGGGACAGCACACAGCTCCAGTCCAGAAGCGCAGGCATGTGCATGGAGCCAGAAAGTGGGTGGCAGCCCGCCTGAGGCTGCAGAGCCCCTCCCTGTGCCATTGCATCCAGGTGACAGCACAAGGCATAGAAATGCTATCTTCATGCTTAAGATGAGATTCAGAGCCACTCAGGGCAACAAGACTCCCTTCTCTTGGCCTGCTCCATCCTGTGGAGGGGGAACACCTGCCCTGTGCCTATCTTGCTGGTGCACATCAAAACCAGGTGTTGTAGTTAGGGCTTTACAAGGGGAGTAATATAATACATGATAAATCTTATAATATTTTGTAATGAATCATCCAAAGAATCTTATACAAAAAGTGCAGGAAATCTGCCCACACACTAAAGACCAAAGAATGCAGATGAAGGCGCCTGGATCCTAATATTCTACATGACTCCAGCTGAAAACCTAAAGCCCATAACAGAGCCCTCCACATGTACAGCTACAGGCCTAGAGCCCACCACAGTGGCTCACACAGGCTCTCTTCACGGATCTATGCTGGAAGGGTTCCAAAGCTCAGTGGCGGACACTAGGAAGTCTGTGCCAGTGGGACGAAGGATCTGCACAGCAGGCTGAGGGACCCATACTGGAGCCAGGAAGCAGTGCTCAAGGCAAGCACAGAGTTCCCCACAAAAGCACCATGGCCATCCTCAGCCCCAGGGAGGTCCCAAGCTCCTCCAGTGGTGGGGGAAGCTGAGGCCCCATCAGGGAAGCCAGTGCGACAAGCTTTCCCAGGAGGCTGAGCAGTGCACGATCTTCCCCTCCAGAGCAGGGAAGTTATGCTCAAGATGAGGACCAGAGTTCCCTCAAAATGAACCATAGCCATTCTCAGTGACGACAAAGTCCCAGGCTCCTCCAGTGACAAGAACAGCCAAGTTAATCAGGAAAGCCATCAGGACAAGGTCCTACAGCAGAATAGCTCGGGCCAACCAGCAGCATCTCCAAGCAGCTTCCCTAACAGCCCGCTCTTCTCCGCTTCTGCTTCTTATACCACTGGCAACAACCCTCAGGTGGGTGCCCCATGCCCAACGCCACACCAGTTCATTTCAGCTGGGTGTAACAAGGTGACCCCCACTTAGCTACCCGCCACAACAGGTAACACATTTTGATTTTCCAGCAGCCATACATGGCGCTTGTCTTGAGTCTCAGATGAGACTTTGACTTTCGAGGAGCTGCTGGATGAGTCCAGGCCCTTGAGACTATTGTCAGAACAGCTGCATGTGGGAAGGATGCAGCCTATGCCTTGAACGTGGTCTGTCCCCGTGTTGAGGCTTAGCTGCCATGCAGCATTACTGGGCAGTGGGCCTGATAGGAGCCAGCGCAGCCACGGGACCAAGGCCACCAGTGGATTGGTGTCTCCCAGGTAAGCACTGGCTCCAGCAGGTTACTTACAAAACAACGCTGTTATGCATCAAGTTCGGTTCCCCCGTCTTCCTCAGGCTGTCCTCCATGCCTAGCCCCTACCCTTCTGCTTTTCACACAGACTTTAACAGGGTTTTGCCAGACTCAGCTGCCTGATCTTGGAATCACCACTAGCTATAATCATGAGTCCAAATCAGCTTCTCTTCTCTAATAAATTTCCAGCCCTCAGGTATATTGTTGTAACAGAAAATTTACTGAGAGAGGCACGTATGTTTTAAATAATTAAACATCCATAAAGCAGGGAGATGCAGAAAGACCGAAGAGTATTTTTCTCACTAGTTTCTCTCTTCCTCCATGGCAGCGTGGTCTGAGGCTGCGTTAACATCCTCAGACAAATCTACATGTTCACGGTTTAGCTCGTGTGACCGTATCTCAGATTAGACCCTAGATGAGGTCACAAGCACACAGCGCTGACCTGAGGCCCCTGAGGCCTGCGGGGTGAGGAAGAGGAAGAGGAATGACTGCTGCCGCTCATGCTCCTCTGTGCAGCTCTGTTCTCGGAGAATTGAGGCCCTGAGAGTACAGGGCAGCCGGCAGTCGGCGGCCGAGGAGTGTCCTCACCTGCCTCCGGGCAGCCAATGCCCTGGCTGGAGACCTCGGCTGCAGAGCTGTGAGCTGCACCTTTCTGCTATTTAAACCACCCAGTTCATATGTTTTATCATGGAGGCCCAGCCTAGTTCCCCACAGTCAGGAGGACCAAGCCTGCTAACCCAGCAGAGGAATCCTAAGTCACAGCGGCATGGCGAGAAGAAAATAAGGCTGTGGCTCGGAGGAGAACACTGTGCTCCTGGCAGGGGCTGGCACTGCCCACGTCACCACAGCTCTGGGGCACATCGGGCCACAGCCTGTGGCGCAGGACAGACCCTTCATCTTGCACCTCGTTACTCACAACACAGCTTCCTCTCATCTCTTGATTCTTTCTTTCCGCTTCAACCTTACCTCCTCTCATCTTTGCCTCTTCGCTGTTATTCATCTGTTTCTACTGTCTCTTCCAGTCTTCCTCCACTGTCTACTACATGTCCACAGAAAACACACATTATACGTGATTTTGTTGGGACACTCATGGGATAAAATGTCTGGGACCAGTAGAACATTTTGTTGTGAACTGCCGGCAAATTACAGAGTGAAGGATGGAGGTAGGAAGGCTGTTCTGGTCGGGCTGCAGCACTGGCACAAGCAGGGTTGCCTCGCTCACTAAGGGCCAAGCAAGCGAATCCAGTAACCCTGTATTTACGTCGTATTGGAAAAATGTGTGTGTGTGTGTGTGCACATGTGTGTGTCTGTGTGTATGCGTGTGTGTCTGTGTGTGTGTCTGTGTGTGT